>JAIUCT010000019.1:4609394-4688130 GCA_021307375.1 Tetraneura akinire | reverse complement strand
TTGTTTTCCATATTTATTCGTAAACAGATTATGAAATTGGTTTAAAAATCCATTATACGTAATAGGTATATTTTTCTATCATCTAAAAACTAAAAAAATAGGATGTTTATAGTTGTATATTTTTATAATTCAATTACCTCGTGTTAGGTAACTATTTATAGATTTTTCTTATTTATTTATTATTTTATCATACTTATCATAAGTTAATAGTACAAATTTACTATAATACGTATTAATTACTGTACAATTTAATGTCCTATAACTTAATATATAAAGTTAGAAAATTATAATCTAATTACGAGTTTTCCAGACCTATTAACAACATTTCTTACATTACCAAATACCAGTAACAGTAGCCAGTGCAGAAAGGTCATTTTCAAAGCTCAAATTAATTAAAAGCTACCTTAGAAATACTATGTCTCAAACACGTTTGAGTGGTCTCGCAATGATATCAATTGAAAATGAACGCGCCAAAAAGTTGAACGTGTCAGCATTGATAAAGTCATTTGCACAAGATCGTAGCAGAAACAATTATTTTTATTTAATTTGTAAAATAAATTTGTATATTATATTTATTGACTTCTTGTTTACTTAATACAATAATATCCTTTTTTAAAATTTCCAATATTAGTATTATACAACTATTCATTAGGGCTAATAAAAATTTTACCCGCGGGCCTCAAAGATTGTAGTTCCGTCACTGGTATTAAGAAATAATGGAACACGAATATTCACATTATAAAATGTATCGTTTGAATACATTTATGTATTAAAAACAAAAAAAATGTTTATAAATATAATAAATTAAAGACTTATAGTTTCATAAAATATTTCACTTGGGTACGGGGAACCAACTAAACATAATTTTCAGAATACTATTTTCGGTATTAAATTATAGATAAGACCTTATGAAACTTTTATTATTCCATAAAGCGAATATTGAATTATGCAATCGAAGTTAAATGTATTAGAGCTTCAAAAAAACATTATTGTAAAATATTGAATTATAATAAGAAAAATCCATATACCTAAATACTTTAAATATTGATTTTACTAAAATTTCAATTTAAAACACCTATAAAAAAAAAAATTGAGACTTAGGATTTTTCTAATATATTGATATGACGTTATGCAATATACTAATATGTAAGTATATTTAAGTAAATTTTTCAGACTTTAAAACCCAAAACTGCCAAATTTATCAAATATTATATAGGTACATAAAAACGAGAATTTTACGAAATATTTAAAATTTCTATATTTTATAGAAAAATTATCACATATTTATAGTACCTATGTCTATGTGAACACTCAATAAAATTTTCAAGTTTTTAACTTCAATATTTTGAGTTATTGAGTATTGAGTTATTGTGAAATATTGAAATCGAATTCGTCGAAATTTTAGTTTTCGTGAAAAATGCCATTTTTTGGTCGTTTTTTCTATCGTATATTCGCATAGGGTCAATTTTGAGAATTTCGAAAAATGGCCTAAATAAAATACCAACTACATCCACTTTACAACCAGAAATATATGCTTTCAGTGAAAATAGGAGGATTATTTCAGATAGTAAAAGTGTCTAGAAACATAAAAATAAACACACGTTGTAAAATCAATAGATTTTTTCTCTTCGCTCAAAATCTAAAAATTGTTAGAAATTATATAATATAATTTCATAGGTATTTGTATAATTATTTATTACCTATTATAATACATTAAAGAATAAACAAAGAATATTTAAAAGAAATAAGAATGAAGTAGGTATTTTGTATTCTTATATTAAAAGTTTAAAAAAAAATTTTGTTTTAAAATGTCATACTTTGCATTGGTTTTACAATGATATGTGATTTTTTTATGTCTGAAAGACACTTTTACTACCCGAAATAAATAATAATGCTCCGATTTTCACGAATAGCACATGTTTCCAGTTGGAAAGTGGATGTAGTCGGTACTTTGTTTAGGTCTTTTTCGAATTTCTCAAAATTGACCCTATGCGATAGAAAAATCGAGGAAAAAATAAAAAACCGTCATTTTCACGATAATTTGGATAATTTGAAACTTAGAGACTTGAAAATTTTGACGTCGTCAAAATGATATAAATATGAGTAGAAACCACAGAGAATCATTTTTTTTTTTGAGAAAATATAGAACTTTGAATATCTCCTAAAATTTTCGTTTTTATATCTATAATGTTTAATAAAAACGGCAATTTTAAGATTTAAGATCTGAAAATTTTATTGAAATGTCCCTTGAACTCCTCACACATAGTTTAAACATGAACAATTTCAATTATTTTTGTAGACGTTTAAAGTTGAAATTTTACTAAAATCAATTTTTATAGTATTTATATGGATTCTTATTATTTCTCAATATTTTTAAAATTATGTTTAATAAAAAGTCAAAAAGAATAAAAAAATTGAACATTTTATATGAAGCTTAAATTTAATACATAATGCTTAACTCAGTTACACACATGACAAAATAGATCTATTTTGTCATGATTACACATATGATCTAAGTTCTTAATTCTTATCCATCTCGAAGAATTTATATGATAACCACAGTTACCTGATAAAGTGATAACAGATGAAGTGATAATGTAAAATAAAATTGAATCCGAATTGTACACATCATTAAAATTGTTATTTACTTATTTTTATTACATTAATATTTAATTCATTTCTGTTGCCTTTTTTCCTTATATTTCTTTTAAATTTAATTTATATTATAATTTTAATGAATTAATTCATAATGTCAATGTATACTGACATTCAAAATAAATTATGAGTTGGTTTAATCAGTTTGATGCTTCCGGATTTGCGAGTCTCGCAAAAACAGCCCTGAAAGAGGCGCAGAAGACATTAGATAAAGCTTTAGACATAAAAGATGAAGATGATACCGATGAAGTACCTGCAGATTCAGAAATACAAAGAGATGGAGATGAACATGATTCTCAGCAAAAAATTTCAAAATTGGGCTCAAGTTTGTGGAGTTCATTTACTAATTCTGTGTTTGAAAATACAGATGAAATATCAGACAAACAAACTGGTATATAATTGTATTTAATTATAATATAAATTAATAATAAAAGTTTAGGTTATTAGGTATATTAGTTTATTTTAATTTAATTGATTTTATACACGAATACTAGGTATGATAATATTTTTTAATCAATAATCATATCCACCTGTACCTGAATATATTTTAAATAAAATATGAATATAAAACAAATGGCAATACTAAAATATTTGAAATATAATAATATTTTTATTTTTGTTTATTAAATTTTATAGAAATGAGACAAAGTATGTCATTAGATTTATCCAAATCATCGATAGAAAATGATTTAATTGTTGCAAACCAACCAGTCAGATTTACAGGACAATCATCAATATCTCAAGATGGACAAATTAATGTTATTGAAATAGATTCTGATATAAATGCTGATGTAGTTCGAAGGACAAGGCGTTTAAGTTGTAATAATACTAATCGTCTCTCTGCAGTAAGTTGTGATAGTGATCGTAAATCAACGATATCCACTGATAGTATTGAAGTACTTGGATCTACATCAACTACTACACCTGATTCATCGTCTGTAGAAGTTATAACATCTAGTTCGGTTGAAGTATTGGCTGTTATTACAGAACCTAATAGGTTAATATTTATTAAATTAAGAAAATTGAATTAAATAGGAATATTGATGTTGAAATATAATTCATTTTATAAAATTAGGTGTGCTATTAAATCTGTTACAGGGTTTTGTGAGGTGAAATTAAAATATTTTGATGGTTTTAAGTCTGGGAACCTTAATGTACTCTACTGAAGTTTAATTTAGTATAAAATAACATTTTTCCATCAGTACAATTCGCGCATGCACAGTGCAATTTTTGAAAGTTAAATGGCAATCCCCTTTTTTAGAAATTAATTTTTATTGTATTATTTATTTAGGGATTTTTTCTACGTCCAAAATTCAGCGAGTTTTAGGGTTTTAAAATAATAAATAAAATAGCTTCATATTATTTTTCTTTATTTAGATACATGGATAAACTACAATAAAAATTAATTTATAAAAATATGGGGGTTGTTATTTAACTATCAAAAGTTGCATTGCTCATACACGAATTGGACCTATAGAAAAATTTTATTTATACTAAAATAAAACTTCAGTGGATTACATTAAGGTTCCCATTCTTAAAATCATCAAAATTTCTTATTTTCACCCCGCAAAACCTTGTAACAGATTTAGTGGAATACTCTGTATATATAATATACACTTTTCATATTTTTTAGAACAAATGATATGCAATATACCCCAGATACTATAGATCCAATTCCAGAACTAATTGAAGATGATGACAGTCTTACTTGTTCAATATCAGATAATACTACGTGTATGGTTAATGAAGATAATTTAATACCACAGCATGGAGGTATTTTAATGCTAAAATCTACTACATCATCTTTAGATGTTTCTTTTGCCGAATTATCACCTCATGAGGTAATACTTAATGTGGTATAATGTTTATTTATATTTATTTTATTATTAATATAATTTTTGTTTAAATTTTAGAACTCTGGAGCACTAGATATCCTAGAAGAAGAGTCTGTAGAACCAAATTCTAATAGAAATAGTGTAATATTACAAAAAACATATATGGAAACATTAGACAATTTAAAAAATGTTCAAAATTGCACTAATACATTAGAAAAAATTAATTCATCACCAGATTTATTAAAAGTATCTGATACTACTTTAGAAAGCAGTAGTTGTGACGATGGTAAATATTGTTTTATTAACAAAGTAATAAATTAAATGCTAATATTAATCTGTTATAGAAACTATGGTTGGTAGTACAATAAATATAGCAGCTATAGATGAAGAACGTGAACAATCACCACAAAATTCTACTGATACGTAAGTTAATACATAGAATTATTTTTTTTTTATATCAATATCAAAATTAATACACTTTTTATTCTGTTTACGGTTTTTAATAAAAATTAAGTTGTCATCCTCAGCTCTTTCCCATTACTAAGTATTTATATAAGTATACGTGATAAAAAGTGTTAATTTTATGATATAAAATAGTATATGTGCTCAAGTTTATGTTAAAAAATACATTATTCAAATATTAATATTTAATTCATTTTATTGTTAGTTAAAAATATAATTAATATTTATTATTAGTAATGATCAAAATATTGCAGTGTTTAATATTATTTTATAATTATAATACAAATAAATAAATTATAAATTATTTAATTATTTACAAAAAAAGTTATATCTTATATTAATATAATATAAAATATAAAATAATTATTAATGAAATAATATAATGTAGTGTGATTAATGATTATACTATATAATTTTTAAAATACCAAATACATATATTTATAATTTCATTATAATTAAATATAATATATTTTATTTCTTCACTATTTAAAATGATAAAAAATTTAACAGATTTTAAAATAAATTTAATAAAAAATATTATAAAATGTATTGACAATATATTATAAATCAAATTTAAATATTAAATTTAGCCATTCAGATTTTGTAAAAATTGGATCAAGTGAAACTAATTCTTGTGATGAACTTGAAACTTGGACTTCATCTGATATTGAAGTAATATCTAGTCCTGCTACTAATGAAGATAGCGAAAGTAATGCTTCTCATCGTCATAGTCCGATCAAATATCACCCATATCAAATACCATCATTTTTATCAGGTAAAAATATTCTATTGTACATTATTAAATATATTGTAATTTAAAAATAATGTAATAATTCAAAACTTTTAAAATCGATAGGCAATTCAACTTAATTGTAATTAATTTAACAAAATTTAAGCCCTACAGGAAGTTTTGACGAAATACTCCTTACATGTTTGTATGTTATTTTTCTTATAACTATTACTATTGCATTTTAATTATATTTAAAGATAAGATAAGTGGACAATTTTGATAGTGTAGACTATTTTTCTGATTTAATATATCAAAAAATATTTATACATTTATTATTTATTTGTGTAAGTTTATTAACCCCTGTTCACACAAAAGCACATACAGGCTGATTGCACAAGCATATCACATTATATTTATATTATTCTATCAGCTTACTATAATATAACTTCAATGTTTTCATTTTTTTAAATAAAAATTGTCTAACAGTAATTATAAACAAAATGATAGCATAGGGAAAAACTTTTCACAATCATGTGCAAATGTAGACTTACATTATTATGCCTTTGAACAAGTTAAAAACTTTTACCAACAATTATCAGATTGTATTTTTTCATCGTATTTTCATCATGAGCATGTATACTTGATCTTTATCCACATATTGGGATTTTATGATGTAAGATGTAAACATAAATTTTCAAGTTGTGTATGCTTTCTTATAGACAAGACTTTGTATAATATTTTATTACAAACCCAAATTACAAATATTCAATTTTATTTAAAGACTTATATATATATATGTATATAATACCTACATAAATATATAAATCTTATTAGAAATTTTAAATATGAGATAGTTTACTCTGTCAATATTATACACTTCATTTTACATTTAAATAGTAATAGTAAAAATAACATAAATATGTAAGGTAAAATGTATTCAGTCAATATCTTTGAATTTCTTATTAAATTTAAAATTAAATTGCTTTGACCTACAATATTTAAGTTTTGATTATACTAATATTATAATATTAAAATAATTATTTTTAAAAGAAGTCTCAATTTATCGACTCTATATGTATGCAATTTTATACTTATACTAAATAATTAATTATAATTTTATCTTTATTTTTTATAGGACAGCAACTAGGCCCAAAAGACTTTGAAGATCTTCAAAAAGTAATGACTAATGAATAATAGAAAATGAATACTAAATAATATTTTTAATTATTTATTATTATTTTTTTTTTCAGAAAATTGTAGAATTGAATTTTATAATTAAAGCTAGAGAATCAAAATTAATTGATTTGAGTAAAAAGAATGCTGAATTAGGAGCTAACAATTCAGAAATGAAGAGGTAAATAATATATATATATATATATGTATATATATTAATTGATTTTAAAATTTAATTTTGTAGTCAATTAGATTATTTAAATTCAAGTCATTTAAATGAAGAATACACTCAAAGATTAGCAACAATGGAAAAAAAATTTCAACAAGCCATTAGAGAAAAAGATCAGCTACAAAAACAACTAGATGTAAGAATTTAGAAATTATTTAATAAAGTATTTATAATATTTTTTTAATGTATTAATTAATTAATTATAAATTTAATTAAGTTTGAATATATTTTTATAGCAAAATAAAAATTCAGTACAATTTAAAAATTTAATTGAAGATAAAGATTCCCTTATTAAAGAATTGAGAGATGAAGGAGAAAAATTAAGTAAACAACATCTTAATTTAAATAATATAATAAAAAAATTAAGAGTAACAGAAAAAGAGTCATCAAAAACTATAATTAAGTATAAGTTAGTACTTATAATTTTAATATTATAATTTATTTTTAAAAATATATCAATTTATTGAATTTTTAGAGATCAACAAGAAAAATTATCACAAGAAGTAGAACGAATAAAGAAGTCATTAATAGCAAAAGAAGAAATGGAAAGAAGTCAAATTGAAGCTATCCATCAATTAACAAAAACAAATCAAAATGTTGAAAAAGAAAATTTAAATTTATTGAGTCAAGTTGATAATCTAACATCAACATTGATATCACTTCAAAAGTAATTTTTTAAAAACAAATAATTTATTTCTATCTAATTATACATTCAATATACTTATATCGAATATCGGTATACAATTTTTATAATATAATATTACAAACATAGGCATGACCCAAACCTCACTCACATATTATGCATATTATGTGAATGTACAACAACTAGATTAGACCAGAATAGTTATAGATACAAATCCTCAAAAAAAAAAAAATAATAATAATAATAATAAAAATAAAAAAATATATGATAATACAAATTAAATCAAATTTTGTAGTTCATGCCTTTGCGCTAAAGACATAACCCGTTAATATGCTTATGCAATAGGTGTCCTATCTAGCAATGGATAATCTACATTCCATATGACAAACAACATACTGATGTTTAGTTTATTTATTATCTTTATAATTGAAAAAATGCTATTATAAATTTAAAAAATTTAAGAGCATTAATAGTATGCTTAAATATAACTAGTAACATACAATGGTAGTGTATATTGTCTGTTCTATTGTAATATGAAATAAATTATGACTGAAAATCGTTAATAGAAAAATGTTAATTATAAAAAATATATATATTTATTTGTATGTATGAATATGAGCATGTGTATAAATATTAAATTTATCTAACAACTAAATAGAATCACTTAAATGTCTTAAAATTTAAATAAATTAGGATATAATTTTACATTTACTAATATAAATTAATATTAGTTCCTTTTATATTACTTAACATTACACTTTTAATTTTTTTTCTATAAATATAGAAATGTTCAAGATAAAGAAATTACCATATTAGAGTTACAAAAAACAACAAATGAACTTAAAAAAATTGAAAAAGATAAACAATATTTGGAAGAAAAATTATCGAATAAAAACAATCAATATGAAGAAATGGAGGTTATAATAAGTAATTTAAAAACAAATCTTTGTAAAGTCGAAGAAAATAATCATGTGTAAGTTTTGCATAATTAAAATTTTCAAATTTATATTACCAATATTATATGAATATTAATTTATGAAGAGTAAATATCTATTTAAAATATAATAAGATAATGTGTAATTATTTATTATATAATATAATAATTTTTCATTTTATGTAGATTAATGAATGAGCTTAAACAGGAAAATCTCTCGCTTATTAGAAGATTAGAAGAATCTGAAAAAATAAAAGCAAATTCTTTACATGAAATTTTAAAAACTACCCAACCTTTGATAAAAGAACTTGAAGAAAAATCAGTTCTATTAAAAACATTAGAACAGGATTTTAAAAGACAAGAGCAGTACTATCTAAAAACCATAGGTGAATAAAAAAATTAATATACAATTAAATAATTAATAAAATTGTGTATTAATTATATTATTATTTTAAAATTTACTAAATGTTTAGATGAACTACAAACAGCGTTAAATAATGCTGAACATAATATTAAATTAATGGAGTCTAAAATATACGAAAGTAATACATTTGAGAAAAAATATAAAGAACAAATAGATAATCTGTTACAGACTGAAATTAATTTAAAACTTCAACTTGAAAATTTAAAAGAAGAAAACACATCATTAAAATTGAATTCACAAAGGTTTGATATAAAATCATAAATTAATTTAATTTAATTACGGTTATTAATTTTTTCACTTTAGTTTAGTAAAACTTGAAAATGAATTAGCGGGAAATAAAAAATTGTTAGCTGATGCTACATTGAAAATTAATACTCTTGAAAATGAATTAAAATTTGAAAAAGATAAATTAAATATAGAAACTGAAAAATTAAAAAAAATACAAGTACTTATATATGTTTTATTACTTATAAATTTAAATATTTATGTACAAGTTTCTTATAAACATAAGTTAAATTAATTTAATTTTACTACATAATTAAATTATTTTTCAGAATGATATTACTTCTCAACACCTTAATGCATCTCATCAATCATCCCCAACTACTAGTGTAGGAGTTCCTTCAATGGAAGAATCATTTTGGCCATCGGTACAATAGTTTTCTTTATGTAAGGTGTAAATAGGTGTTGAATAGTAATAAAACTTTAAATTTCAGTTTGCTGATGATGATAGAAGCTCCATTACAGAAAGAGCTGGTAGTATTTATGATCCAATGCGAACATCATTTAGTAACACAACAACAGTTTTAGAAAATTTACAATCGCAAATAAAACTAAAAGAAGGTCAGGGCAGTAAATACATATATTGTTTATTTCTGTATTATATATTTTTTATTTGTAGGTGAAGCACTTCAATTACAATGGGAGTTATCAAGAAGAGATCATGAAAGAGATCAATTGACAACAGAATTAGCTGCTCTTACTACTAAAGTAGAAGAACAATCAATATCATTAACCGAACTTTCTGACTTACAAAAGAGGTATGACGCATTATTACAACTATATGGTGAAAAATTAGAAGAAAGTGAAGAATTAAAACTTGATCTCCAAGATGTAAAAGATATGTATAAAGCTCAGGTAAATAATACAGTTTTTAACATCATATGGCTGGGGTGTCCAACCCGCGGCCCGTGGTAGATTTTGATGCGGCTACACTTTAATTTAAAAGCACAACTTCAATCGATTCAGATATTGATTCATTAATTTCACAAAAAAAAATTTCAAGTTTCACATTTATTTTATTATTATTTTTTATTATAAATAAATATATTTTACCATGTAATTATAATTAAATATTAATACTTGTAAAAAATTTTCTGCTTATTATTCACTATTGTAAAATTATAAAATAAAAAAAAATGCATTAAAGAATACATTCTTTTTATTATAGAATATAATTTAAATATTAAATTTGAATGAATAATTATTAAAAAGTATGTGGTCCACAACAATTTCTACCCATATGATGTGGCTCAGTCATCACAAAAAGTTGGACACCCCTGTCATAAGGCATATATTTTGTTCTTATTTCTTGAATATAAATAATAAGTATAGAGATGAATAATGACTATTTTTATTTATTTTTTATTATGTTCACAGATTGATGAACTACTTAAAAAAGATAAAACTGGATAAAATAAATAAATTAAACTCATTCTATATTTTTAATTTTCTTATAAATTTTTAAAATATACATTTTTTGTACCTATCCATTATTTCATATTTTTGTATTTATAGTTCATTATCATATAGTATATCATTTAAAGAATACATTTTATTTTTAGTGAAGCGAAATTAATATCTATTACAATTGATATTTTGCTATATGAAATCAATGAACTTTTAAATTTATTTTATGTTTGTTACAGCTTAATTTATAAATTATATTTCTGTTATAATTGTTACCTATTTTTATTCTCAAAGGTATTATTTGTAGGTATTTTTATATTTATTATGATTATGTATATATTTCTAGTGCAATTTATTTTATTTATTATTGTATGTTATATCTGTGATAATAAATATTATTTTAATTTTATAAGGTATATTAATTTATTTATGTAAGTAATTAAACTTTATTTAATAGTTATAAAATTTTGATCAAAGCTAGGAATTTATTATTTATTAAATTTTATGATACGTATTTTAGATTTTAAAAGCTGAGCAAAATATATTAGTTTTACAGCGATCATGCTTTTTTATTTATAAAGATATTTTTTTGCAAAAATAATGATTGATTATTTCATTTGGGATAGTAATACTAAATTTTAGTAATACTTAATTAATTTTTTCATAAAAATTCTAGAATTAGGAAATAAAAAATCATGACTTAAATATTAATATTATTTAAATTTTATACAATTATATATACTGAAGAGTGGAGATTGGTTCATAAACTTATACACGAGTATTATATAATTCAATAGCTTCATGACAAAAGTTACTAGCTAACATCTTACTTACCAGTTACCAAGCAATATTTATAAATATTTTTAGGAGAGCAAAAAAACAAAAACTTATATAAGTAATATATTATACATATAAATACTCATATATAAGTAGGTTAACCTACCTTTATAACTTATAATTATAAATTATATTTAGTACCCATATTAGAAATTATAATTATACAAAATAAATAAAGGGAATACAAGTATTTTGTTTTCTCAGTGGTCAATATAATTTATAGTCAATAAATATTTTCTTTTTTTTCTTATATTATTGTGAGTGAATAAAGAAGAATGTATAATTTTAAAATGTGTTTCTTTTTTTTGTGTCCGTAAACATTTTTTCGGCCCGAAATAATACTCCGATTTTCACGAATAGCATATTATGTTTGGTAGGAAAGTGGATGTAGTTGATAAAGATACCTTATTTAGGTCATTTTCGAATTTCTTAAAATTGAGAATATGCGATAGGAAAAAAGCAAGGGAAGGGATACTGGTGTGGAAGGGATACAGGTGTGAAGAGGAATGATGAATTATTAATACAATACGATTTTGGGTAAAATTCATCAGATAATATGAGTATTGACAGTGGCGTAGCAAGGGTGAGGCGACTGAGGTATTTGCCTCAGGCGCCATCGTAATGGGGGCGCTAAATTTTGACAAATTTTTTAAAATAAATTGTATTGATATGATAAATTAATGGAATAAGTTTCCATCAATTTCGGATTTTTGTCTGGTGAATCGTTGCACAGCATGAGTACCAGAGAATTCAAAAGAGCAGCAATGGATTTAGCAATAAAATATGAAAAAGACATCAATAAGGCACAATTTATTTTTATATAGAATATATTTCTGATTTTCAGCACGTAGTTCTCTCAATTATTCCTGACCGTATTAAATCAGTAGGTAACAATTCTTGAATTACATCAGCTGATTCAAGATTACAATTTAAAGGAATTATATCCAAACAAAGATATAATATGTAGAATATTTTTGACATTGCCTGTAACTGTAGTTACCTACTTGTGAACGTAGTTTTAGTAAACTAAAACTTATAAAAAAATTTTTGAGATCAACTATGGGTCAGGAAAGACTTTCAAATTTGTCAATATTATCTATCGAAAATGAAATTGCCAGAGAAATTGATTTTGAAAATATAATTGATGAATTTGCAACTATAAAATCTAGGAAAATAAATTTGTAACTTTGGAAAACTTTATTATATTTTTATTTTTTATACTCATTTATTTAATAGGTACTATTTGTTTTTCTTTTTTTAATTATTATTATTCTGAATATATGTAAAACTTAATATTAACATAAATAAATATATCCTATCTTAAACCCAAAAATAATAGTTCAGAATTTCAAAAAAAAAAAATTTTTTTTTTTAAAAAAAATTTTTTAATGGTTGGGGTCAGGGGACGCATATTTTTTAAATTGCCTCAGGTACCAGAAAAGGCTACGGCTCTGAGTATTGATTAAAATTTTTACATTTATCAGTCCCTACGTTCAATATATATATATATATACCCAAAAAACCTAACTACATTAATCATCTAAATACCCAAATCTGACAGTATCTGATTCTAATCGGAATCGTTATGTTTGTCTAACCTATGTTAATCAAAATTCAACACTATCCTCTTTACATCTGTATCCCTTTCACACTATAGCATCCCCTTTACTTGCTTTTTATACTTTAAACAGCTAGGTACACAAAAAAAAAAAAAACATAAATGTAATATTCACAATTAATTGGAACTGAGTTAAGTAAAATGTAATTGATTTTCAACAAAATTTTTTGTCAGTTTTATTTAACATTATTGTAAAATATTTAAATTTAAAAGATGAATCCATATATAATAACAACGATTTTACTCAAAATTCAATTTAAGAAACATAAAAAAAAAAAATTGGGACACGACATTTTTCTAGTATTTTGGAGACACTGTAATATAAATATCACTATAGGTATCAGTACTTATGCTTCAATAAAATTTTCAAAATTATTAAAAAATTTATTTATTTTTTATTAATCATTACCTATTGTAAAAGTATTGAAAAATATTAAGAAGAATACTTACATGTATATGGATTCTAAGATATTTGATTACACTAAAAATATCAACTATAAATAGCTATAAAAAAAAATGAGACTTGGAATTTTTCTAATATTTTGATACTATCTTAAGTATTATGTGGATATACTTCAGTAAAATTTTCAGAGCTTAAAACTCAAAATTGCCAATTTTATTTTTGACGAAATCGATTTCAATATTTTACGATTACACGGGCATTATTAAACATAAAGACTTGGAAATATAGAAATTTTATTGAATATTCCATAGGTACTATATATATCATATACGATCCGGACATATAGGTTCCGGATTGATATAGCCTTCCTACGGGATAAAGTTTTGGAACGGTTACGTTAATTTTTTTTACAAAATATAGAACTTTGAATATTTCTTAAAATTCATATTTTTATCTCTATGATGTATAATAAAAACGGTAATTTTGAGATTTAGGGCCTGTAAATGTGATTATAGTATTATCAGTCTTCACATATTGCTTGACGTGATGCCAAATTTTATATAGGTATATGAATCTCAAGTCTCCATTTTTTTTTTATAGCTATTTAAAGTTGATATTTAAAGATTATTTTATTATTTTTAATATTATATTTAATGTAGGTACGTAATATTCAACATAAAAAATAATCCGATATTAACAATATTAACATTACCAATATATTCTATTTTAATTAATATATTGTTATAATAATATTAAAAGAATGATGATATTTATCTTGATTATTCGAAATTTCTAAAACTTAAAATAAACAATTAATTATACTTAAATGCATAATTATTATTTATACGAGTATATAATTTCAAATTTTAATATTTTAAAATATCTTTAATTCTTTATTAATTATTTAAAAATATGTATATATAGGTACCTATTAAATACAAAATATTTTTAAAAAAATATTTGTCTTCCATAAAAAATGTCAATATATTTATATTTATTATTCCGTTCAATTATAATCATGAATTAAGATAGTTAGGTTATTAACTATCTTAATTCATGATTATAATATAGGTACTTACCTAACTAATTTATATTTTATAGGTTATATTTTAAATCTTTTTTTTTTACCATTATCAGTTAGTGTTAATCTGTAATTTGCTTATTCTATCATTGGGTATGATAATATACCCATGTCTATGTACGCTTACGAGAGTATAAAAATGTGGCTTCTGAAAACATGTCGATTTTGAATCATTAATTATTTTAATTTATCCTTGTGTATAGTTGTGTTTGTTATTTTTTGAAAAACTTACTAATCAAATAATTATTAATAATTCGTATCTTTTTAATTTTCATAATATAATATTTGAGTATCATTGTTTATTCGTTTCGTCAAAACCGAATAATTTAATTTCAAATTTTCAAGATAATAAATCGTTTTAAAAATTATGATTTATTATAGAAGGTAATGTTTAATATTTATATGTATAAAAGTCGGTTATTATTTAATCTTTGGGTTAATCTCGATTATGTATAATAAATTAATTTGTGTATCAAATGTTAATTTTTTAATTGTGTTCATAGGCGCAATTTAGGGGGGCGTGAGGGGGCTAAGCCCTCTCAAAATCAGCCATAGCCCCCCCAAAAATGTTTGCAAAATATGACAATTTAATTCTAATATTTTATAATTAAATATTTTCGTGATGTAATTCTATAACATATCTATGTAATTTTTATTTTTGTTAAGGGGATTAGAAGCGTCGATTTTCATTTTCTGTCCAACACACATAAAATATAGGGATTTAGACGTTTTCTACTTCCAACGTTACGATCTATCTAGTTATGTGATAAGGGATCTGAAAACGGATTTGAATTCGTTAGAAAATCTACTTTAGATCTATTTCCCCACTTTTTTCATTTTTTTGTCCTAAATTCTTCAAATATTGAATATTTATATCTTTTAAATAAAATTTGTTTCAACAACAATGAGAAGAAAATTTCATCGTGGCTAACACACGTTAGACAGAGAAAGAAAGTCGACACTTCGGATCTCCTTAATAATTTAAATAAGTTTTTGTTTTATTAATATTTAATAAATAAAATGAACTAATAAAATATATAAAATAAATTACATTTTGTCTGATAAATAATTTATGCACTTTTTTACTCGCTGATAATATTTTAATATAAAAATGTAATATGTATTCACTATTCATTATATATTTAATTATGTATATGTATACCTATATATGTAAAAATACATACATGATATGAATAAAAAAAAAATATTGTTTTTATATTGTGATATAAATGATATTGAATTAGAAGTTTTCTTAAAATTTAATTCAGCCCCCCCCCAAAATTTTCACTCTAATTGCGCCTATGATTATGTTGTTCGATCTATAATAAATAGATATAACACACGATGTACGTAAACACATACCACGATTATAATCTATTACTATCGTGATAATAATTTTTTTAGACCCATTCAAAAATTCCATATCGTCCATAGGTAATAACTTATAATAACGTATAACTATTTGTTTTATACAATTTAAAATTATACACATTTTGTAACTGGCATATTTATTTTCACAGTTCTGTTGAAATAAAATGACCATGGTCTACGTCTATAATTGATATAAGTTTATACCACGGTATAATATTACATAACAAACGACATATAATATTAAAGTTACCGAAATAATGTTCCGTAATATGGTTTTCCGAAATAAAACTATATACCTATTTTTTATCACGCAGACGCAGTTGTAATATATTACAATAAATTTATATAATGCGTATATTAATAACGTTTAATATGGGATATGACGCGCACGCATTAAGGAATATCGTATATTTTATACCTTATATTAATATAATATGTAGTTGAGAACGTTATTTTTACATTGAAGATTATTATAGAAATCAAACACGTCGTATTTTATACCACTCCAACACTCGTGTTTTTTAACCGTTGTATATATTATATATGTTTTTTTTTCTGTCGAATACATACACTCACCTCGTCTACTATATTACTACCGGGCCCATTGATAAACGCACGATAATAATATAATTTAATACTTTCGGCGCGTAAAATATATTATAATATAATAATATGACGTGGGGCCGAATGACTGAGAACGGAAGTTCGTATAGCTTGTTACCAAAAAGTCTCGAACAATGAAAAATACGATGGAGGGGAAAACGAACCGTATAGATCGGAATAATACGGTTTTCGTCGTGCGCGATATAATTCGAATAATTCCATACCGTAAATAACATAATATACCTAGGTAAATACCACGTACTTATACCTTATACCTGTTCGTAATGTCCGTACAAATGTGCAAACGCATGAAACTTATAATACTCGTAATGAAATAAAGTATTTGGATTTGGACGAACTGGAAACCTCAAGGGGATCGAATTTTTCACTACCTGTTATACAGGCGCCTATACGTCCTTCCGGTCTGTGATGCGATGACTGTACTATAAACTATAAAGTGATATAAACATATTACTATTAAAAACAATGAATTCATTATTGTAGGTATATTTTATTTATCTAATAGAGAATTTATTTTAAATATATTATAGCTCAGTAATTAAATAATAACTATTGATAAGTGTATATAGAAGCTAAAAATGCACGTAAAGTATGATCAATTATTCATGTAATACATTATATTATTATTTGAACGTTCATCGGAAATAATATAGTCTCCATATAATCTCCATATAATCTCAGGAACACAAGTTTAAAGCTATATACTCTCAAGCTCGTAAAATAGAAAAATTAATTTCTATAATTAGAAATATAGAAAATTTTAAATTTCAAATCTGACCTACGTCAATATTGAATATTTCTTTGTTAAATTAGTATTCTATAATATATAAATTCTAAATTATTATTATTATTTTAATAGTAATATATTATATTGTAATTTGTAACGTTACACGCACAATTCCTCTCCGCCGCTTGTTCAATACAATACGCATTGACGGACCACTACCATAATATACAATTGTACCATTGTCGCGCGCGTCCCTTGTCGTGTATAATAACAGTCGTCATCATTTGTTAGCGCGCGCGGCCAATATTAGCGCGCCGTACATTATTGATCGGTCCAGGCAGGCCTTACAGACCGCGTATAATACGGTCGGCAGGCGTGCGGTAATCCGCGTTCGAACGAAGCGTGGTGTCGCGGTCGGAGGGGTCTGCGGCGGCAGCTACCGAGCGCGGAGCTCACGCTGCCGCGCGGACAACGACAACGACGACGGCGCGCGAGCGAGCGAAAGTTCCCCGCCGCGTCGTTTTCAGTGTTGACGGAGCGTTCAACGCAACACAACGGCTACGGTGACGACGGCGGTCCATCTCTGCAGTGCGCCGTGTTGACCGTCATCACCGTGCGCGATCATGACCAGTCAGGGAGTTGTGGAACGTGCCAGTGCAGAACTTTCGAAGCGCATCAACGGGTTAACGTTGCGGGCGGCCAACAAACCATCGTCGTCCGGAAGCAGCACGAGTGCCGGTGTGACTGGTTCGCCTTCTAGAACCCCACGCACTGGTACCAGTGTCATGGAACGGGTCACCAACGTTCTTTGTGGCGGGGGTACCGGAGGCAGCGGCCTGAACTCCGGTGGCGGCGGTTCCGGCGGTATCCAGTATCCACGGTTTCGCGGCCGGACTCCCGTTCGAAACCGCATGGCAGCGTACCGCATCAAAAGGCCGGTCACGTGGCCAGAACTGATGCGTGACGAACAGTTTCTAAACGGATTTTTCACATATTTCTCGGCGGCCGAACGTGTGCCACTGGCTCGGGTCTGCGTGAGATGGCGCGACGTGCTTTACAGGTCGCCGAAGTTCTGGTACAACGTGCGTCCAGTAATACGATGCAAGCAGCTCAGGTCGTATAATTACGCCGACAAGGCGGCCGTGTTCAAGTCGTTCGTGGCTAGGGAGATGATGGCCATCACCATTTACGGCGCCCAGGACCAGGACACTGTGGAATTCGTCAACACGTACCCGTTCCCTAACAAGAATATACTGTCGCTGTGTCTGCAGTCGTCCAGCGTCACCGACCGAGGATTGGAATCCTTCTTGGACCATTTGCAGGTTAACAAATCAATATTGTGCTTATAATCTATGTATATTGATTTAAGGTCAGGTCGAACGACGATCCCAATATCCTTAAATAATTATGCAACAATCTTCTATATTCTGTAATAATAATTAATAATATTATTGGTGCGGGCAAAGAAAATAATTAACAGAGTATCACCAAACCTATTTATTTGCATATAAATGCTAATCAAACATTAATAATATTGTTTATGATACGCTTATAATAGGTATAATATTATATTTTAAAATCATCTCAACTACGATTTTACACGCATGATATTTCGTTATTCGTGCGCGGTAAATTTATATTGCTTATTATAGTAAGTGTAAGTTATTATACTTATATTAGCCACTAGATTATACCATTAAATATTTTTACTATATAGTGTATAAGACGTGTATGATATACCTACGTCACTGTGAATCCATTGTAAAATATGATATCGATTATCGAAAACTGTTGAATTATTAGTTAGTATTAGTTAGTATAAAAGCAAAGTTTATACGATCACGCTATAAAAATACCTATCGTTTGTCTCGTCGTAATTTCATGCATTAAAAATGAATCCGATAGTCGATACTGTTAACTGATTTCCCGATCGGAAAACAATAAAATAACACGGTCCAGTCCTTGCCAGTATAAGGTTGACACAACAGTACCTAGTTCAATATTATATAGTTATATACGACGCGTGCACTTTAATTCAAATATCGTATATTATTTTTTATTTTTTTCGATTTTTATTATACATTTGTAATTAATTAAAATATTAAATCTCCTATAAACTTTCAATATACGATGTATTATTATAATACAACTTTCTAAATGATTTACATAATATCAAGCGATCAATATAGCCTTAATCACATACCTAATATGATACCTAAGTTTAGGTAAAAACCATGAAATTATCGCGCGGTAACAAAAAGATAGAGAAAGTTCAAGGTTTTTTGAAACCATCGTCTGAACTTGCATATATTATTCTTTATATTATTAAATTAAATATATTACCCGTCACTTAAGAATTAAGTTAAGGTTCATTCGATTTTCCTACCTCTTTTAATCATATTATACCACAACGTGACCAATCTAGAATCCAGTCCTTTACACTCCCTAATAATATTAGTTTAGTCCATCACACGAAGTATTTTAACATTAAGCAATATTGATTTCATATTAAACGTTAAAAGGTTCATATTAAACTTTAAAATATGATACATATATTCATAACCGTTTCTTTAATCATATTGCGTATAGAAATTGAATTATAATTTTGACCGTGGTTCGCGTTATTAAAAGTATAGGTACCTTATAAGTTATACTCGTAATTAAATTTTGCGCATATATTAGCGATGTTAAATGCATACAAAAGGTCGTATTGCAAAAGTATGAAAATTAAAGTACATAAAATATTTTTATAATTTCTTTTTAGAATATGCAATAGAAAATGTATTAAGCATAATATATCATAATATTATATATTAAACGAAAAAATTTCAAAGGTAAAATAATTATAAAATACAAGTTTCTATTATTGTGATGCCTTATGATTCAAAGAACTTTTTGATCCAGGGATTAATGATGGCATACATATCACATTATAACAACTCGCTGTTTTATAATAACCATGATAAACTATATAGCATGTAAGTTGTCGCTTATCCAGGTATCGTTTGGCATATATTCATTTCCAGTTCGCCGATTTAAACTTTGACGTGACCTTTTTGTGCTATGATATCTTTAGACGTAGAAATAAAATTACATTCCAAAATTTGTGTGTGTGTAGATGATACGAATCAAAATTATATTATATTCGCCTGCATGATTCATGAATTTAATAGTATACTATGCACATAGGAATAATCTCGTTCATAATTATATTATGCAAACGCGTTACATTTTATACTGTATACGCGTATATATATATATATATGTTAATAAACTCTACGAATTAATTGAAATGGATCAGTTTGTTAAAATTTAATCTGTGCTTCGTAGAAATTGAAAATAAAAATTAGCTTAAATGTATTTTAGTCGTCGTTTTTGAATTAATGCATTATTGTTTTTTCCTTCTTTATACTCGTATTATGTAGGTACTCGCAAACTATTAATTATTACAGTATATGCTACTGTTTTATCGTAGGTACAACGCTGAATTTGTACGTCCAAACAACTAATATCAGTATTCATCATAATATTATATAATCATAATAATATTCTATAATGTCATTTGAATTTTAAATATAATTGCCGTTTTAATAGGTTATGTCAATTTTGAAATATTGAATTTGATCGCACAACTCAATAATATAATATTATGTATCTCGTAAAATATTAATTATTATTATGTCGATTGAATTAAATTTCACAATATTTTTTAAATAAAATCGATAAATATTTACATATTTTATCATATATTAAATGTATTAAACACAAAATAGTGTACCTACTTAATATACGGGCTAATGCAGTTTTTGCTGTTTGCACTTTTATCAATTATAGTACCTATATGGCTATATAATATTATTATTATTAACAATAGTATAGTTCACGCGTAGGTATGTTATTAAACAACGGAATTATGTACTGCATTTGCGATAATAACATACAAATTAGCAATTGCCAGTATATAACAAACGCATTTACATAAAAAAAGTTACGCGTGTTATTTGCGTTACTGAATTTAAAACAACGTTGATACTTTTAATATATGGATAATATACAATATTATATACCTAGGAACCTAGGTATATATGTAACGAAAAACTTTCGATCGATTCGATATTAATCTTGGTTTATCATATTCGTTGTTGGTTGTCACGAGGCGGATGATGGATATAAAGGTCCAGTCGGTTCGGTTTATACAGCAGTCGTATAATAAATAATAATTTAATAGGATACAATATAATACCAAAATATTATGAATGTCCAAATGACTCGATGACCTCTAAGCCCAATCGTACTACGTTTCTGTTTGTGTCGTCCGTTTCTATATACGTGTCGCTAAATAAAGAAAAGTTTTAAGAAAGAACATAACAATGCTATAATTATTGTTTTTAATACACCGTAATCACGATTATATATTGTCCGAAATGATTACGGACGATGTAATTATTATTATTGATATAATAGGTACTATATATTATCGTGTTATGTTTGTCATAATATGTATTATTTTATCACGTTTTCTACTACACGTGAATAACTTTTAAAATAATAATTCCAGATTCATAGATAATAATTTGTATCTATACTAATATTATTATATTATTAGACAATTAGAGGTTAAGTTAGGTTAGGTACCTATATTATTATATTAATTCAGATGTCATCAAACCAAAATCCATCTGGACTGATAATTTTAAACTAGAGATTTTTATATTTTCCATTATTCTTAAGTTCATTGAACTCTTCTGTACTGGCAGATGGTTTTATTAATATGATCAATATTTTTATTTTATTTTATGTTTTATTATTATTTTTTTTTTACTTCTTATACTTGAAAAAATATCCCCATAATATATTAATATGCAGTAAAATATTAAAACATGTTTAAATTTTATTAATTTCACTTAAGTTTTGATATATTATGTTCTCAGTGGCGTATTTTAAACAAAATTCTTGGGGGGGGGGGGGTTCAAAATTTTCCCCTATATATTAATAAATAAATTATAAATTTACTAAATAAGAATAATAAAATTAATATAAAAATAAGGATCACTTCAGTAGTTTTTATGTATGTTCTTACTGTATGTTCTTATTTAGGTAGGTACCTATAATAAAAGTACCTATATCGATAATTAAATTCACAATATACTTCTACTTCTAGGCATGTTAAAATAAATTATAATTTAATATAACTTTCATAATAATATTATAGGTTTACATAAATAATTATACTTAATTTAAATTATAAATAATTATATAGTTAATAAACTTTATGAAATGTTTTAATTTATATTATTTTAAATTTAAAGAAGAAATATAGTTTTTTTATAAGTTTTTTTTTGCTTTTATTTGTAAATTTTATTGTAAAAGTTTCCTCATTTTTATTTTATTTTTACATTAAAATAAAGTTGTGTATCTTGTGGTCTATAATTCTATATGGGTCAAAGCGTGCGCCAAATAACAAAACTTAATTACATTGGTATCATACATTTAGAAGTGAGAAGAAATATATGATAAAAATTAATACATAACATTTTATAATATATATTTTCTAGTCTAAAAAGATACTATGCAAGGTGAATAATAATTTAGGTAAAACTTGCGTCAGTCAGTGAAATGTTTTTTTCTTAAAACCTTTCTATCCTATTTTGGTGCTCGTACCGTATCACACCTTATGCATTTTAAACAACTAAAAAAAAACATCAATAAATGTTTAAAAAATTTGTAAACCGACATTTTAATTATTTTAATCTTATGAAGATTAACTACTTTTCAGAATATGTTAAATACGTTTTAAGCTAGATTATATAATTGATTATAATATAGCCAGTGGGTTTTTAAAGATAAAAATTCTAAAATAAATTTCATATAATTAATTAGTTTTTAATTTCATCAAAAATAATTTATAACTTATAATCATGCATAAGTGGTATTAATTCAAAGCCTGATTTATAAATTTTAGGGCTAGGGATTTTGATAAAAAGAAACTTCTTATAAAATTGTTAATTATCCTATTAAAAATATTTATTTATTTAATTTTATTTATTATATGTTACACTTGATTACATCGACTTTTTCCTATAGGGGCTATCGAAAATTTATAAATGATGTCATCATCATATGATAATTTTTTAATTATTTCATTTTCAACTGTTAACAATGTCAGATTATCTAGCCTTACTTGAGATAAACACGATCTCAATCAAGTTTTTACTCGTTTTAATAAATATTTTATATTGCATTAAAAATTAAAATAATAAAAAATTCTGGTCTTCAAAATAATTACAAATACTATAACGAAAAATATGAGGTCACTCCAATTTGAGGCCAGGTGACTAGTCAGCCTAAATCAGGCACCGGGTATTATAGAAAAGTTATTTATATATAAATATATGTATATACGGAATTAGAAGAAAAATACGCCATATTCTAGCACGTTAGATTTCAAAATGTCTATATTATATTAAAACAAAAATGTCAACTTTAAATTGTTTTATATCGATTAGTGATTACTATACTAAATTCAAATTTTAAACGTTTATAAAATTTAAACACATTATGTATACTAAGGCATAAATAAAATGCATTATTTTATAATAAATACAATATACTCGTATACGTATATATAGCATATTTTTCAATAAATATTATAATATTATTTTAATATTATTATATTAAAATTATTAAATACCAATATTGATATCGAATATAGATATATTAATGTATGGGAACCACGAAAACGAATAAAAAGACGGACGGACACAACGGGTTACGTACTTACATTTTATTTCTCTGTATAAAAACCAATAACATTTTTTATATGATGTATGAAAATATATGTTTTTGTATTTTCAGTCAGTTTTGTTCCAAAACAATTACACTACAATTTGGTAGGTTATGTTAGGATAGGCTCGTCGCGTATTTATATATATAAGTACATCTATATACTTTGGTTAGTGGTGCGGAATTCCTGTTTTAAATAATTTAAACATAAGATAATAATATACTCGTATACCTGATGATGGATCTAAATATAATGAAGAATATTATAGCCTATAATGCTAATGTTGTACAAAATATTTAATATTAATAATTCTTGTATACCTATAGTCAATATAAGACATTCGTAAATGTTTTTTTTTTACTACTTTTTTAATTTAAATACGACAAAATCTTCTTTGAATTTCTGATATTTCCGTGTCCATCATATTCGTCCTTGTTATCGTGAATCATGATAATTAATATCAAAAAAATTTTCAATTCATTAAGTAAAATTACAACAAAAAACAAAATAGACAAAATTATTGTTTATTTTTTAAATACCTATATAAAGATCTTGACAGCTATTTAATATTTTAATGGATTATGGAATCAATGAAATAGTGAGTAAATATTTTTATGATAATATAAGTGTTAAGTGTAATTATTAAATAACAGGAATATCATTATTTACATGTAAACAGTGAACATATAAAATAATAATGATTAGTTT
Source organism: Tetraneura akinire (assembly GCA_021307375.1). NCBI lineage: Eukaryota > Metazoa > Arthropoda > Insecta > Hemiptera > Aphididae > Tetraneura > Tetraneura akinire. The sequence goes on along the minus strand of JAIUCT010000019.1, from coordinate 4,663,203 downwards.
CCAATATTTTTGTTTCTAATTTATTATAAGTAGTTTATTATAAACAAATCACGAATGTAATAATGGACACGTTTAGAATTAATTTATACTCGTATAATATAACGAACGAAAATCGGTCGTAACCTTCTTCTGTAATTCTTAATTTAGCCATAAATATAGTAACATTATTGACATATAGTCTTGTCTCGTAACATATTATATATTATTATAGAATATACCACGGTTAGTTTAGTGTAATTTTCAGTTCTAAAGTGTAAGACAACTATTTTTAACGATAATTTTGTAGGTAACATTTTTATAAAACTATTGTCGCGTCTATTATACGCGAGGTTATCGTTTGAAGTTGAAACTGTAAAGAACTACCTATGTGCTATGTATATATACATATATAAGGTATAACAAGTTTTTATAAATTCTTAACTAACGGATTTAGGAGGTTATATTTTTATTTTTATTTTTTCATCATGGACGAACCAGCTATTATAATTTTATGTAAATATAATATTATTATTTGACTTTATATTCTTTCGTTGTGTTTATATAATAATAAATAATATGAGTATTCTAATATATGTATACATTATACATATATTATATACATATTAGTTATATTGACTCTTATTATTCATATTAGGACTTAGTTCGAATAGATAACATTTTTTTAAACAATATTTTGATGTATAATCTAAAATAAACAATTTATAATATTATTTGTTAATTTTATGGATATTTATTAAATAAATGGAGAGTTTAACTCAAACAATAAACTCGAGTATCAATAAATATAATACATAGGTATACCTATACCTATTATGTGTGTGTATTGTGTAATATAAATATAAGTTATTTTTTTATTCATTAATAACGGTACACTTTATAAATATCACAATGTTTGTTCAATCAATATTTTGTGTGTTTTACGATGTTATTTGTGTATCTATATTCCGTTTCATTTTGACGAATATCATAATATATACTTTGTCACCAAAAAAAAAATAAAATAAAATAAACAAATAGATACTAAAAATTTATAAAATCAAAAGTCAATATTTTTTATTTTATTTTAATATGAATTTATATGAATTTTAATTATATAAATACAATATATATATATATATTATATATATTTATAAAAATTTAAATAATACCTATTGGAACAATTCAATTGGCAAATCGTTAAGTAACTTTGGCGTCTGTAAACCGTCGTGTGATTCGATTTTCAGCAATTCGGATTATTTATAAATTATTGTAATACGTTAGAAAAACGTACCAGCTACTATATAACGATAAATAATTTACATTTTGTGTGAAAATGATGTAGACGGTAATTCGTTCACAAGTGAATTGAAATTTGAAATACTACTTATGTATTAAATGTTTTTTACATAACAATGCATATAGATATATCTATTATTATTATTATTCAAGGTTAAAACTTATTTTTCATTTATTTTATGGGGTAAAGTGTCCAAATTACATAACAACGTACCTATAACATTATTACGTATGTTACCATGTTGGTAATTTAGAACTGTGTTCCTATAAAAGTATAAACTATAAACAATTTCTATGCAATTTATTTAATTTGATTATTATTATTATTTTTTTTTTAAATAGTAATATAGGTATTTAGCATAATTCCTATATCCTATTTTGCACATTTTATTATTTAAAATATAAAATAAAATAAGTTTTTATACGGAATAGGTAATTTTATTTTTACTAATGTTAATGTAAAGTAATCAAAAATGTTATTTTCTCTCTATTTTTCCGAAAGAAATTTAAATGTCACCCCATTTTTAATAATTATACTTAAAATATAAATTTAACAAAACGTGTAATATTGCAGCAACTTTTTTCAACAAACAAAAGACATTAGGTATATAATATTAATTTGTAAGTATAATAATTAATTAATATATAATTAGTTGAATTTAATTAACATGTATTATTTTTAATTGCATAATTTAATATTTTTAATTATTTCATAATAATATTGTTAAAATCATATAATATTTTTATTTTTATCTTAGAAATTTCTTTTGTTTTTAAAGCCAAATATCTAAGTTTAAATTATTATTAAAATGCATACTTGTATAAACTGTTTGTAATTAGTTTCTACCTAATACTTTTTAAACACGCATATTGTATATATTCACAAATTCACACACAATATTCAACACCTTCAATGTGTAGAATATATGGAAATGTTCACCCACTGACATTATGACAAGTAGTTAACGTAAACTTTGTTGCACGCGTGATCATTATATTATAACTATATTACTATATATAATGCACTTATGAGACTGATTTTTTTTTATTTTAATCAAAGTCGTTCATGTTCATATTTTGTTAAGATTTAAGATTTTCCAAGACCTAGCTCTGGTAGCACTCGACGACCACTCGACTATCGGACTATAATAGGTACATGGAAATGCGTAAATTTATATTATTTCTGCGCAGTAGGTATAAACCTAGGTTTATAAATTTAGTTATAATAGGTGTATACATCAAAGACACGGTCGATGAAAAGAGCCACAGATGCCCGGGGGCCTTTTCCTTATTTTTCTTTATTTAATGTTTTGACTTTTTGTGCGTAAAAATAGGTCTCACTGTTTAACGTATCATGACGCTTAAAAATTGTGTGGCTGCGCTCGCGGTATGAATTTTCGCAGGTCAATTTAACGCGAATATAAGAGATTATAAGAGCAAGAAAATTGAGGAATTACAATAAAAAATAAGCAATATTATACAATTTAAACTAAGGTGTTTTCGTATTTCTGACATATTTTGATACTTTTTAATACGGTCGATTCATATAATAACGTATAATAATTATTATTATAAAATAGGTATGTATTTTACGGAGTAAAATATTAATTTTTTTTTTTTAGATAATATTTTATAAAGAACAAATTGATTTTCGTCCGCACGACGTGCAAATAATGTACAACTGTTATAATATTAATTATATAGTTTTCAATTAAAATTAAAACTATTCTCGTTATTTTTTACTGACATAATCGCACGTATCGTTTAATAAATAAATAACGCACGTAATAATATTATTATAAAATTATAAATTTATAATATAGGTATAGGTATTATTATTATTATTATTATTATTATTATTATTATTATTATTATTATATTATCGCATTGTTTACTTTTAGTTTAATCCTCGCACGGTTTTTGATATTCCGAATTTCTGACGGTGAAAATTGTTGTTACGTATTTATATTAATTTAATCCTTAATTGGAATAATTTATTTAATATTTAATTTCAAAACCATATCTCAACGTGTTCGTTGCTATGGTATATAACTATGTACGAGTATACTCGTATAGGTACCTTATATTATATGGGCAACCGTACGTCTGTAATTGCGAGATCGGGTTACAATATAAAACGCGGTTTTATAAAATTATTATAATACCTACTCCGTTACAACTATACATTGCAATTTGAAAATAATTTAATGTCAATGGGAAATAATAATATATTATATTTAATGAAGTTTTGTCCGTGTAATGACCATACGACTGTACGAGTATATATTAATACACATATATATATATATTAAATAATGCGGTTTGATAACCAATATTTAAACGACACGTGGTGTAAATTTATATATGATATTATCTATATAGAAATAATTGAAATATACGATTAGAAACACAATATTATTAAATTGTTGAGGACATTTTATAAGTACGATTATTATCTTTTTATAACTTTTCATTTTATATTGCGATTTGTATAGTGAACGTGTAATTTCCAATCGATCAGTTGAAAATCTCGTATTACCTAATTAAAATAAAAATAATAAATCATGGAAGGTTCGAGTTGTGTTGTGCCCATTGCTGCGTTCGAAATTTCGATTAGTGACTGCGTACCTAAGTATAATAATATAAAATACAATCGTTTTGGTAAACTTTTCTTTTGATTATTTATATTCAGACCGTTATATTACATAGGTAGTTCTCGGGGCGATAAACGTTATTTCTATACCGATCGGGCAACAACAAACTTGAAAGTATAATATTACAATGAATTTATTCCTCGCATTTTTACAGTCCTGCGCGTGTTGCCGTTATAACTTGCGAGTATAATAATATTAATATAAATCATCGAACGACCGGGAACGTGTTTTCGATTTATGATGGATTTATAGTACTCGTATATACCCGTCCACGTCAATGTCCACGTAATAATATCGCATTATTTTTATAAATTTATTGCGTAACAGATGGTACGATAAGTCGATAAAGCGCGTGCTTATACGCGTTATATATACGATGATATACCTATCCGTAGTAGGTATCCGTTTGCGGCATTGCGACGGTTCCGCGTTGTTCACTTTGGCCAAATACCCTCTCATCATATTGAACATTAAGTAATCGGTTTAAAAGTTTAGTCGTAAAATTATGTTAGGGTCGAACGTATAAGTTATTATTATTATTAATATTGCCGAACGAAAGGAATAACTATAGTCTATAATATATTATATAGGTAACAGTAACAGGTATCTACTAATAAAGTGATTTAATGTATTTTTTTATTTGAACGTTTTCGTCGGTCTCGTCCATATAGTACGAGTATATAGACTTATATAAAATATAATATTACTCGTGTTAAATTAATACTGCAGTTTAATTATATAGTTTGTCGTATTGTTTTACCCACCAATGTCATAATATTATTATTGAATATTTTGAGTAGACGTGTTATTACTCGTATTGATTTTCGAGTTTTCGGCCTAACCCTCTACTCGGTCTAACTCTATTTTATTATTTTATGGTTTCAAAACACTGATGTAATATCCACGTGAATTTTAAATTATTAAATAACCTGCGACGTCAATACCGTTTATAATTCATTATATATTGATAATATAATATATTAATTAATAATATAATTATTATATACGTACAATACAATAAATTATTAATAGTATTATAGATTTATCATTTATCATTTATTATCAAATTTAATTAATTTGAAAAACATTATTACGTGAATTTATCGTGTGTTTGGCAACTTAATTATTCAGATTTTCCTGCGGTTTTTTTTCGTTTCGTTTCGTTTCGTTAATTTCCGTTTATGGTTTATAACAATATCCGGGTTGGACAAATGATGTAAAAAAATGAAATCACAACTACTATATTATAATGCCTGCCGAAACGGCATTTGAGCATTATCGTCGTATTCCCGTGGCGAGTACTTTTGGCATCGCATTTTCGCTCGTTTTTTCTTTTCGCCTCGCCCTTTGCGTATACAGTTATACTATAAGTATTGCAGCAATATAAAAATGCTCGCGTATAGGTCATCATCTCTCCCCGCTAACCCCACGGTAGACTTAAACAAGCAATACCATTGGCACTCGCATATATATTATATTATATATTGTTTTCGAACGGCTGTTTGCCAATATGTAATCGAATTAACCGAATGTACGCGGTTTTTTTGGCAAGTCGGTGATTTTGGCCAAGTCTCCATGATTTTTCTTAAAGACGTTTCTGACAACCATCAACGGTAATAATATAATATATTCCGCAGTGACGCAATAAGAACGCTGCTGCACGGGGATGATAGTATATAAAATGCGTGACACGAATTAAATTCTAGGGTTTAACTTATTTTTTCTCCGTTCAAAAAACATTTACCTAAACATTGCACTGCCGTAGAAAAAATACATTGAATATATCTATAATACCTACATTATTTATTAATAATTATTAGTTTATTACAATAATTGAATAATGCGAATAAATAGAAAATTCTATAAATTAAAGCCCTAAGAAGAAGGAAAAATTATTCGTAAGACCCAATATATTATACCTAATATAGACATTATACTTAATTTTATAATATTATTTTCGATCATGCGCAGAAACACAGTATCACGTGTTTAGGATTTTGTCCAGGGGTAGGATGTGTATTGACAAATATTAAGTTGACCCAAGAGGGGATATAATAAGGGATTTATCCCCTATTGCCCATATCCACCTCGTAAATACGCCTCTGATAAATTAAAGGAACAACTAAATCTTATTGCTATACTAAATATTATTGCTACAGTGACATATAATATAGCTTTTTGATCTAATATCTAAACAGACCTGTGACGATTTTGATAAATAACTCATTTAAGTTAAATCAGATATATATTATATATATTTTTTTTATTAGACTCTGCCACTTTGACGAATAAATATATTACCAATATTTTCCCATTCCATTATAATATCTATTATTATTTATATATAATTGTATTTTAAAAGAAAGTAAATATTTTTTTTAATTTAATATGTTATATAAAAACTTTTTACGCCGTAGAACGTGCGCATATAGGAGACGGCAAAACCATAAATTATTTATACAGATATTTGAACAGTATCAGACTCGAATTCTAGTTACCTTATAGCAACGGCACAGATATCGTGAATATATAAATATATAATATTATCGTTTTAACGAGAGAATTTGACGGGTACGAAAATCCATTCGTTTTCTAGTTTTCGTATATATGATTTATATTTGTACGAAAAATAGACTCACGTGATCGGGATGAAATAATCAAAGAATGCAATACAGTATAAATCTTACGAAAAAAAAATATACAGAAATTTAATTTTTCGTAGAGGGACGAAATCCAACTGATTCGGAAGTAAACTATCGTTTTATAATAAATTATATATATATTCGTCGTATATTGCGAATTACTTATAAATGTACGTGCAAATAATAATATAAGTAAACATATCAATATCCTATTTATATATATCACATATTATAATAATATACTTTAGGCAAGTAGATAGAAGTATCTATATTTAATGAACTACTTATCTTTAAAGTATGTATACTTATTATAGTTATTATTAAATGATTATGTTTTAATATTATAAGACGGAACTTGTCCTATACTGAAAGTAATAAATAATTTCACAATAATTGACGTATGAGTTATGACTTTTATAAATGGACAATGATTGACCGATTGGTATTGTTTTCAGACGACGTTACATTCATTTAAAAACTATAAAAAAAAAAAAAAAAATGTCACAATAAAAATAATTACCATGTTAATATTGATTATATTATTTCAGTACACCCTTTTTTGTGTACATATACTCGTATTTATACACGTGTAATAAAAGTATGTCGTAAATTAATATTTGCTATAATGTGAAATTCTATAATTTGATATAGGTACCTACTCTGTTGCTCGCCTAAGTATATTATACACGAAGTATAGTATATAGTATATAGTATACACGAATAAAATATAAAACCGCGACTAAATGATTGTTTTAGAAATTAATTTGCCCATTTCTTCTAACCATTCCGAATTTTGTTAAGAAAAAAATATCATAGATGTGTTATTTTCATATAATTTAATTGTAATTCATTATAATAATATTATTATATTCGGTTAAAAATGTCCGAATAATATATATTGTATAGAACAAATAATTAAACTAACCGTCGATAATTATATAAATTATAATAATAAATAACATGGACATTTTGAATTCGCGTGATCTGTATTATATTGTGCAAGTTCAAAATTTATATTATATAAATCAACAGTGGCGATAATCAAATAAATAATACGATTATGCAGATACAATAATGCGTCTCGCGTGTTCAGTTCATATATTTCGTTTTGTTTCGATTATAATGTATGTTCATAAATTTACAGTCAAGTAAATGTATTAATAAACATATTATTATTTTAATGCATGTTTATACATGAAGTAATATTTATAATGTAAAATTCGTTGAACTGTAAATTCAACGACGATTACTGCAACGGACGTTCGTCACAATATTACACTCCCATGCACAATGCACTACACTGCTATTGCAATACTTATCTTTTGGAGAAAAGGGCCTGAAAAGAGATAATATATCGCTTTTAACTCTTCATATAATAGACAAGATTATAATATCTATTATTTGATCTGCAGTCGTTGTTAATTGTTATTGAACGTCCTTGGTCCTTTTTTCGTAGGTATGATATTATTATTATTATTATTATTATTATTATTATAAACCTATATATTATATATTATATATGTATAATATAATATGTACCATATTGGTTTAATTTTTTTTCTGTAAATATTTATTACAATTTTTGTAAAATTGCGCTATTGCAAGTTATGTATAAATCGATATTAACGCATAGTTTTCAGTCTTCGGTATTAGAGTAAAAATTGTAAAAGACTATACTCGAAATATTTGATAATATTAAGTAGGCATTATACGTGTACGTTCTTAAAAGTATTGTTCAACGCGTATTATAATATATTATACACTTACAAACTTGAGTAGTTGTGGTTGTTAAGTTATATAGGTACTTATATTATTTAAGTGTTCATAATGAGTCGTGAATCATCATTAAACATAAATAAATAAAAACGGTTATTCGGTGACTTAACAATTTTTCATTATCAGATTCAGATATAATTTTACAAACGGAACCGTATATTTCATTCATATACCTACCTTATATAATGTTTTACCGATGCGACAATATGCATCGCTGTTAAATATTCCGTTATCAATTTAATTAAATTGTATTTCTATATATTGCATGTCGAATCGGTGTTCGGCAAGTCTGCAGTAGTCGTTCATTTTTCACAATTTTACATACATGCGAAAGTTGACCGTCGTTTGTGTAACTGGAAAAAATGTTTGGATTTGGAATTATGACATTCGATGTACGAATAAAATCGCTATTGTCACGTTGCTCGCCACCGGTTAAGAGCTCCCTCACACAAGGCTACTCAGCAGTGCCACAAAGAAGCGCTGCTGATAAAAAAAAAAAAAAAAAGAGCCGTGGATATATGGAGAGTTTCATATACGGCCACAGACACAAATTGGAAGAGCTTTCAACGGTTGAGTGGTTGCATTCGTCGCATAACCCGGCGACTAAAAATGCGACCATTTATTTACATACCTACCTACATATTTTTAAAATGTTCATTTCACACGTGACTACAATCATGCGACTCCTTTTGTGGCATAGTCTCGTGTGAAAGGGCTCTAATTGGTTGTAAAATGCTGTAAGAATCGCATTTAATTTTTATTCATTTGTTGTAGGTCGGAATTCCGGATAACCGAGCCCGTTGACTGTTATAGAATATGGTTTTTAATATTAAAAAAACAAAAACAACAACGTGTGTTTGGACACTATACCCACTCAATCTTTATGTTTTCAATTCATGATTCTTGGTGGAATTTATACTCGCGCTTAGAACCAGATCATGATTTTTAGGGCCTTAAGCGTATTCGTATATAAAATATGACCTGCACGTCGTCTTCGTCTCTTTTAAAAATATGAATTATATTTTCGACTATATGTGTTAGATATATATTAATAATAATATAATGCACCTTAGTATAATTTTAAACAAATTAATTTATAATAAAATGAAAAATAAGTTATTTAAATTAAATACTACCTACACGTTAAAATTTTAAAATTATGGACAGAATTTTCTTGGACTATGTATATACTGCAATATCCTATTTTTTTCTGCCCATTAATTCAACCCTGCTTATTATGGCACCGTTATAAAGAGACCCTTAATCCACGTCATATGCAGTAATACGAGTGATATAACCATGCTTATTAATTATTTACTATTATTTCTGTAGGGTGTTTGGCAATTGGAGCTGATCGGGTGCAACGAGATCACGGAGGCGGGCCTGTGGGCATGCTTAACGCCCAGAATTGTGTCGTTAACCCTGAGCGATTGCATAAATGTGGCGGACGATGCGGTCGGAGCCGTAGCTCAAATGCTACCCGCCTTGAACGAGTTCACGCTGCAAGCTTACCACGTGACGGATGCAGCACTGGGCTTTTTTTCATCCAGACAGTCAAACAGCCTGTCCACGCTCAGATTACAATCGTGCTGGGAACTCACCAATCACGGCATTGTAAATATAGGTAAACGTTATTTTCGTAATTATTTCAATTTTGTTTATCCGACTATATAATAAATATAATAACAATGTATTGATTACAACAATATAATATTTATGCGTATACGTCTTAATACTTAAGGTAACCCGGAAACCGAATTGGTGTATACACTAGGTATAAATAGATACTACTATACTAGGACACTAGGTAGGAAGTATGGGTTATGTTATATTTTTATACTCATTTCAAAGGACATTAGTCAAATTATATAATATTATCGTGGATTAAAATTTTGGGAAATATATTATAATGTAACGTATAGATTTCAGATTTGTTTTTGTTAATTAATATACAAATTTATGTACTACTGCAGGAATGAAAATTTACGTTGTTTATTACAGAATATAATAATAAATATAATGTATAAAAAATGTTTTTGAAAAATTAAAAAATAATAATTCAATGGGCACGATAAACATTATACCTACTACACGATTACCTTGGTTTGTTTTGTTGATAAAACCACTGTTAGTATACAAGTTACATAATAATATTATAACACGAGTATACCTAAATACAAAGCATAATATAACATAATATTTAAAATGATTATACATTTCCATTCGGATTATAATAATGACATGTTAAAAAATGTAAATTTCTATGTAAAAACATGACATATTTGCATGCAATGCATTATTTGTAGTATGCATTAAATTGCATTACCTATATTATGTTAAAAAGAATACTTACATATAATATTTTAAATATATTATATACGTATTTATCGCCTTCGGAAAATGCCCTACACGTTATATTCTGACGCCCTATAGTAATTACTAATAATTATAATATATACGTAGAGGAATAATAAACGATTTTCCGAGTAACGACTGAACGGAAACGGAAATTGCTTCGCGGCAAAAAAAATTATGATAATTGATTCCGAAAGCAAATTATACTAATAAAATGATGGTAAATCGGAAATTACATAAACTCTCGAATGGAACTCGAATAACATAATATTATAATATTATTATTTATTATAGTATACTCTTCACGGAACGAATTCAATATCCTGCGTGATTTTTCTATTAGAAATTTGATTACACTCTGTTTTTTTTAAAAATATTTTCCACGTGACCCATGGGGCATAAATATTATACTCTGGTCAAACTGGTTAGTTTCTATAATTCCAATATATACAATAGTTAATGGATAGCAATATTCAAAATTCCTTTTGAATGTTATTAATTTTAAGTTTCACGATTTATTTATTACGATTACATTTTATAAAAGTGTCTGTAAACAGGTTATCAAAATATTATCAGTACGGTGTTATTTCTATACGTACTTATATATATATTATATATGGATGACGGAATATTATCGTAAAATATAGATATAAAATTAGTATTTAGTAGGTATATCTATAAACATAAAATTAAAAATTCAATGAGATGTAATATATCATTTTATTTGAAGTTTTATAAATGTCCCTACGGTAATATTTTATTTTTCTATAAACATCAAATCATAATATTTAGAATAATATATTATTTATATTTATATTAGTTATATTAAATGTAATTAATATTAAACACAATTTACATTTGAACAAATTTCTCTGTGAAGTTGTCTTGCCTTTAGTTATATATACAGCTTATGTTATGTATGACAAACATCAATTCTCAGTTGAATTTTTTTGTTTTTTTTATGCCGGTATAAATTAATGTAATTTAATATATTATATACGAGTATTAAATTATGTATAAACGCAGCGTGTAATAATTTGACTGTAATGAACTAATGACTTAATTTCGCGAGCGTGTGTCTTAATATTAATTTGTTTCTACTCGTATATATAATTAAAAATATTTATTTTTATTTTTTTGAATGTCAAATAAGATATAATCTCTTAATCTCACATAGATTATGACTTGTTTCTGTATCTTATATTACATTATATAAAATTTACATTTTTTTTAAACTTTAAAAATACTCTAACGATGTACCATGATGTACATGAAATTACAATCGCATAAGAATATTAATATCATAATAAAAATGTGTATTTTGTCGTTGAGTGGACGATGAAAGAAATCCGAAGGCAAACATTTTTCATTAATCTCGCGTGCATTAGTGATTTTGATTAATTATACGAAATGTAAAATCCGATGTTCTTAACGTCCCCACATAGATTTACAATTTTAAAATTGTTCAATAGAACCGCGACGTCATCAATATAAAACACCAGACGCTTATATTCGCCAGGCGTCACGAGGGTATACGAGTGGATGATATTATATAGATGGGCAAGTTTTAAAGTCTAAACATTTTTGAGTCTATTATTAATTTATCGTTTTCATTTTAGAATTTGGCTCGTTGAAATCTCGGAACACGATACTATAGAAATTATATATTGTATATATGCAATCGCGTTCGAAATTATAATATAAAAAAAAAACAAAAAACAAAAAACCGATTATAAACTACTCGTATACCTGCTGCAGTGCTACAGACACATACTATACATAATAATTTTTAAAATGTATATTATTATCTAATATATATTTCTTAGGCTCGTAATGGCGGATGACAATAACATTATATAATAACATATAACACCTATATCTTTTTTTTTTCGTATTGTGGCAATAAAATCATTTATATAAAATGACGACAAATAACGATACAGAATATTGTTCATTGTACACATAAACGCCACACGCCGAAATATTATTATTATTATTATTATTATTATTATTATTATTATTAAAATATAATAATACACTACACACACTTTTGTATAGTCGTCGTCACCACCTGGGTACCGGATCCCTTTTTTTCTCTTTATTCGTATTTTAATTTTAAAGAAGGGTGGTTTTACTATAGGCTTTTTCATTCGGTTGTACATTCAGTATCCCCTCGTCATCACAGCACTATACCGCAGTTTTCGAGGGCACACGACGCGATACGTGAATCAGCGCGCGCCAGAAAGATATAATCGCCCCAAAAACAATTTTTTTTTATTTGGGGCTGCCTGACGACGTAATGTCTTCCAAAAATATAACGTGCTACTTGTATATACAGGGTGTATCGAAAACACTGTATTGTTATATTTATTTCTTTTTCTTTATATATACATTTCAATAACATTTTGGTAGTCAATAAAATAATCATCATAGATAGTTGTACACTTCCATTATCAAGGTAATAATATTGTATAGTATATTAAAATACCCAATATAGCCATAAATTTACTTAAAAAAACAATAATTTTTATCAATTAACGAAACGTATACAACGGCTTTAATAACGTATTTGTGTGAATATATTATGGTATAATAATATAAATATATCATGCATATAGGTGAAGGTGCGTACTATTTATGTACTTTATTTTAAATTATTTGTTTATGATATAATATTGTATAAAACTTCGACAATTTTATTATTGATATAACTAAACGAACAATAATTTATATTACTATTAAATAATATGATAATATTACAAGTGCCTATAATAAAGTAATAACTGCAAGTTTATTAATATACAATATACAATAATACTTATTTGATTATCTATATTTTTTGTTATTTTATAATTATAATTAGTTGTAATATTTAAATGTTTCGCGTAATAATGACGTTACCAAAATAGTTTATTTTTTTATAACTTCGAGACTGCGGCATTCGTGTTAGTGTTAGGTAATATATTAGCATGAACTATAATTCACTATAAAAACAAAACAATAATTAATATTCAAATCTAGATTTAATAATAACAATAAGCGTACAATTGAGCAGTAATTAGCAGTACAGCTGCAGTAGTTTATGGTTTTCAAATTTAGCGTTTTTTTTTTTTCGATTCTATATAATCAATATTGTGTTTAACTAGGATATAATATCATTTATTATACGCGGATTAGGTACAATGGTCATTTTATAATACTACTATATTATACACTTTACAAATAAAGGGTGATCACAATATAATATATACGATAAAAGAATCGTATTAAAGAAAAACGTAATAATATTTCATCCTCCTTTAGTCTTTTGTGTATTTAATACAAACCTAATGCATTTTAAATAATAATAATAATAATCATGTACGCATGCGTTATTTTATGAGTACATATAGAACTTAATAGATTTTATACGAATATTGACGAATTTATTGCGTCCTCTCGTATGCGAAACGTATTATTTACGTCCTTGTGAATGCATTCCATTATACGGCTGTTCTTCACACATCATACCCGCAAAGTTTTATCCTTTAGCCAAAAAAATTATTATCGTGCGAGAATATATAATTATTATTATTCATTTTACATTCGAAAACTATTTAACTATTTCTAAACCGTGTCAGTCCAACCTGCTGGCATGCGCGTATAAAACCTTTTTTTAATTCGTTCAAATGTCAATAGTCAACTGCTCCCGTGTATTTTTAATATTAAAATAATATTAAAACGATGTCTGCTATACGGCATTATGACTAATATTTAATAATATTGAAATTAACTTAAATAAACTTTCTTTTCTTTTGAAAAAAGATACGTAAATATATTTACAAATTCTTTAATAATATAAATTATAATATTCCATCGATTCAACACAATACATATTAGAACAATCAATATATTCTAAAGCGTATCGTATCATTGGAACACCAACCTACTTTAAAACTTATTCTGAAGATATTTTTAAATTTATAAACAAGTTTTTAATATTATTTGTTTTTCATTAATCGAATAAAAAGTATAAATTTATTATTACATTTATTTATTTTTTTAATTTTTATAAAACTTAACTTACTAACTAATTTATTATATTATATATACTTATTCTATTTATAAAATAAATCGCGGTCGATTAGTAGTTATATAATTTTAATTAAGTTAGATTAAAAATTACTTTAACATTACATGATGTAATTTTTATTTATTTTCAGTTCACTCACTTCCCAATTTGACTGTACTGAGTTTATCAGGTTGCAGTAAAATTACTGACGACGGAATCGAATTGATTGCCGAAAATTTGCCAAAATTACAAATTTTAGATTTGTCTTGGTGTCCTCGCGTTACCGATGCAGCCCTCGAATACATTGCATGTGATCTAGTTGGATTGGAGCAGCTAGTTTTAGACAGGTAATTATCATTTTAAATAGTCCAAAAGAATAATTTTTATTTTAATGTTATAAATGTTTATTATGTACATTGTACATAGTATGTAATGAACCAACATCTATATTCTATAGTTCTATACTAAATTACTAATTAATATTTTATATTAATACAAAAAGAAAACGATTTCTTTTTTGCACTATTTTACCAAAATTATCATATTTATTCATTCATTTTTTAAGTAAAATAAATACACTACGTTTTAACCTCTGAAATTATAAAACAAATGTCCATAACAAAACAAAAAACCTCCATAATACGTTCTAAATATTGTACTCTCGTTATGCAATATAAATATATTACATTATACATACCTACATTGTAGTCCTGTAGAGTTGTGGCCCTTAAATTATGCTAATTTATTTTTAAATTATAAACACAATCATTATTAATTATAATAGGTATCCATCACTATTTAATTTATCAACGGTTACGATATAGAGTGCTTACAGAGTGTACAAATTCCAAATTTCTTACTTATATTAAATTTTCCATTTTTACTTTGTATAACTTTAGTATAATGTACCAAATAAATTTATCTTTATGGTCTTTATGGATATGATTTTTTAATATTATATAAAATATTAATTAATTATTTTTATGTAAATTATGTAGAAAAATAATTAATTTATAATTATATTACCACACGAAATAATATTTTATTTATTTATAAAATATCATAACACTTATAAATTTGTAAATTATTCAGTATTTTTTTCTTTAGGTGCATTCATATTACCGACATTGGCATAGGGTATATATCGACAATGATATGCTTACAAGCGTTATTTCTACGCTGGTGTTCGCAATTAAGAAATTTTAGCATACAACATTTATGTGGTATGCGACATTTAAGGATACTCTCTTTGGCTGGTAATAATTAATTCAATATAATATATATTTTTAAATTATATCATTTGAGAAATTAAAATCAGATTTTACAAATTAACAAAATAATCAAAACGAAAAACTTTTTTTAATA
The DNA here is from genome assembly GCA_021307375.1 of Tetraneura akinire. Classification (NCBI taxonomy): domain Eukaryota; kingdom Metazoa; phylum Arthropoda; class Insecta; order Hemiptera; family Aphididae; genus Tetraneura; species Tetraneura akinire. The sequence goes on along the minus strand of JAIUCT010000019.1, from coordinate 4,647,085 downwards.
TATTCTTATTTATATTACTCATATAGGTAGTCATATTAAATATAATATGTATAAACAAATTATTTTAAATTATGTAAACTCTTTGTTGTATTTCTTTTTCATAATTTATTTAACTTATTAAATACCTATTAACTAATATGTTTTGTGTTGTATTTTAGGTTGTCATTTATTAACTTCCAGTGGTTTATCTAGTCTGATTCAAATGAGAAATTTAGAAGAATTAGAGCTGACGAATTGTGCCGGAGCATCGCCGGAATTATTAGAATATTTGCATGAGCATTTACCATCGTGTTTAATCATCAGATAATCACATTTTTTTTAAATTTAAAATGTGTATATTATACGTGACAATAATGGAGAGTTGTTAATATTTTTTCTCTTTTCTCTGTTTTTTACACTATTTTGTTTATATTTTTTTAAACAATATTTTTAATTTTCAATATATAGGTTGTTTTCAGTTTGTTTTAATTTCCACACACATATCATATATTAATTATCCTACAATACATTTATTATTTTATTTTTAGTTTTAGTTTTTAAGATTACTTTATAATTTAATTGAGCAAATTTTGTTGTTATTGTTTGAGTTTTCATTCAAAGAATAAGTTAAGAAGTTTTTACCTTGTGAATATTTATAATAATTATTGTAAATTATGATTCGGTATATGTTAATGATAATTATTTAAAAATTTAAAATGTCAAAATGGCAAAGTGTGCAATAAGTATTCATTAAATTATATGCGAAGGTATGGATGAATATTATATTAATAAGATGATCGAAATTCAGTATTGCTCGTTACAAAAATGATAGGAATTATTATAAGTTTTCAATAGTTTTTATAAATTGTAATACAATAATTTGATCACTATATTTTTTTTACATATATAACTGTATTACTGGTAAATTTAGTATATTATATATACATGTATATAAACAGAGGTATTAAAATTGCATGCTGTAAAAAACTATGGATATAAATAGTATTGAAAACGTATATAATTCCAGTAATTTTTGTAATATGAAATCTGATCACTCAATATAATAATATAATATATAAGCATACCTATATATGACGGTGTTTAATAAACTGCATTAACATTAAGACTATAAGCCAATGTAAATTAAATTTGATCATTTATTAGATATAATATAATAAAAAATAAAATAATATTATATTATTATCTTAAGACAATATCGCAAAGTATAGCGTATACGAGTTTGCAGTGTTAAAAAAAAAAATGTAAAACAAAAAAAAAATTGATGATAAATATTATAATCCGAACACAGATAAGAAATGTTATTTGGTAGCCTTCAGACTACTACATAATAATATTATATTATATACCTAGCTAAGTAATAAGTTATAATGATTTTCCCCTAATATTATGTAAGATGTAGAGGTATATATGATAGGTATTTTAAGTACCTATATTATAATAATTAATAATAAAATAAAATAGTTAAGAGTATATTGGTATCAATCAACTCATAAAACTGTGAATATAATGTAATTTGTATTGTGTATTATAGAGATTTCCTACCTCAAAGCTATCGATATATTCTATACCTACTCGTATTCATTATTTTGTAGAAGATATAATATTATGTAATTGTAATTGTGCAATTAGTGTTATAAATTTACCAAAGTTTTATAATGTTACCTTATACTATTTATAATAAATAATAAGTATTTTTTTTTAAAAAAAAAAAAATATTGAAATATCGACGTCCAGAAAAGACAATTAATGTAATATGCTATCCATAATACATTTACTACATGATTATAAAATATGTATTAATTTTTCGTTTACTTACTATACCTAACGTATTATTTAAATTATTCATATATTTTTACAGAAAATTTTACATTAAATGACGATATAATTGGAATACAAATTAAATACAAAATACCTGTATTGAATCAAAGTTCTTGATGAATTTAAAATGAATAAACTGAAAAAGTTATTCTCAGGTATAATACGCAATATATTTTGAATTTTCCGAAATTATAATATATAAAAATGATTATGATTTTGTTTAATTTTGATCTTTCGCATTATAAATTTTACACGTGTTATAATGTCTAGAATTAAAATTATACATGTTGGTTACCAGCAATCTAACGCGATTATTTGTATATTATAAATGTGTATTTTATAAAGTTACAATGAAGATAATTTATTTTTCTTTATAGAGTAATGGAATATATATTTTTAATTATCTAAATAAACTTCTAACCATCTAATTGAAGATCAGCTATGTACATAATAAAAGACTGATGATGCCTTTTTATTAGGTAACTTAAGATATTAATATATACTATTAAAAATATACAAAAACAAATTGTATCATTATCGAAATATATTTGAGTATACGTATAATGAATATAATATAAATATTATATAAAGAATAAAAAGTAATGTAATCTGTGTGCGACATACCTAATAAAATGTTATATATTTTTAATGACTCTCTCCCAAACATAGTATTTAGATGAATATTCTTTATGATTAGTATTTATAGTAGTCGTGTTGTGAATTTAATTATATAAAGATGCATGTAATAGAAAAAACCGTTTACAAATATTGTATCTGTTTAAGTAATTTTAGAGAAACTGTTGGTTGTATGTTTAAATAAAAATAAAAAGACTTAAAAAAATAAATATTATTTTCTCGTTTTATTTGCAGATTTTCTATTATTATTAATTCAGTTGCTCAGTAAAATAAATTATCGTCTGTTAAATGTCATATAATTATTATTATTATGTTCGACTTATAATTTTTTTTTGAATTACACATATGTCATGTAATTAAGACTCATTTATGATTTGTATATTATTATACTATTAGTTTCGCATTATTGCCATATTTTAGATTTTTAATTTAACGAATTTGTAATCTTCACCTATGTAGTTATATTATTGTACGTATAACTATAAAATATATTTATAGACATTAATCATGTGAATATGTGATACATATTTTAATAGACATTATTACTAAAAAAAAAAAAAATAGTTGTTATTCGTCCAAGTCCTATATTATATTTTCAAAATAAAATAAAAATACATTTTATGAAATTTTACATTATTTTTTAAGCATTCACGTACCTATCCAATAAGGCAATAACAATAATAAATTAATGTTTGGTGACGTTAAGAATAATAATTTTATTTCCCCTATTAATATATTATAATCACATATTATTAATTTATTGCATCAGTCCATGTGTCGAAACCTTATTAATATAAACCTTCGAGATTTTCGGTTTACTCTTTTAGTATCATAATATGTAATCTCGTCCGCGCGTGTTCGTATAGTTTATACTTTATATTGAATAATTATTTACACAAGAACGAATATGTAATATACGTATTTTTCCTGTACTATAAATTTTATTTCTCGTTAAATATATTTCTGGAACCACGCCCTATATAATATATTAATATATCCATTATGATCGTAAAAATAATCTTTACCGCACACTTCACTTATACATTAAAAAATAATAAATACACAATACGTATATTGTATAATGTTAATGTATAATATGATAGACAACGTATAGGGACTATAGGGGATATAATTAAAATTAAAATATTCAAACTTCATATTATGATCGTTACATATTTTGAGCAAAATGAAAAATGTATTATTGTTTTTCAATGATGTGTGTATTTTTTTTTTTTTTATGTTTTTATGTATGAAGACACGTTTTCGACCCGAAATAATGATACGATTTCCAAGTATAGCACATGTTTCCGGTTGTAAAGTGGATGAAATTGGTACTTTATTTAGGTCATTTTTCAAATTTCTCAAAATCGATCCTACACGACAGGAAAAACGACCATGAAATGATTGAAAAACGTCGTTTATCACAAAAACTGAAATTTCGACGAATTCGATTTCAATATTTCAAGATTCGGGCAATTTTAAACTTAGAGACTTGAAATTTGTTCGGGGGTATTCACATAGGTATTGTATACATGTGATACAATTTTGAAACCATTACGTTAATATTTTCTACAAAATATAGAACTTTGAATATTTATTACTACCTAATTGATACTTATTGAGATTTTTCTAATATTTAGGAAATACGTCAACCAGTGGAGCAACTCCGTAAATAAAATATTCTAAATATGTTTTTGGTGCCTAACTTTTTATAAACTTATTTAATGCGTTCATCGTACGTAGGTATAATTATATTTTTATATTTTAAACAAATCAAATTATAAATAAAGCAGGAACTCCTCAGTATAAAAATAACGGGTAAATATATAGGCAATTCCAATACAATATCGGAGGGAATTCATAAACTAATAATTAATAATGTTCGCTGCAGGTATATTATTTAATTCCTTTTTAAATTATTATTACCTGTATATGTTTTCAAGAATTGAAATTATTTAAACGTTTTTATAAATTTATAATAAAATTATCGTCTAAACGCTATAAAATAACTATGTGTAAATTAAAATTTATTTTATTAAAATATCGCAGGAAAAACTCGTCACAATCGCAAAGTAATATGTCCATACTATATTTACTAATAATGATATTAATACTAATAAAATTTACCTAACTTAACCGTATTACCAAAAGATATTTTTTCCAACATTTTCCATATAAATTAATAACTTTTATGGAAATCATAAAATATATTTAAAATTAATCGGCTAATACATAATGCGACGGTATCTATAGCGAAACGACAATATTTAAAAATTATTTTATTTATGAAATATTAATTTATAATCGTCGTACGAGTTTACGCGGCGAAAAACACAAAATTTATACATTTTATTTAAAAAAAAAATTGACAATATTGTCGAACATTATAATAATATTAATATCTGCAACTATTTTTTCGCCAAAGTATAATATATAGATTCAGATCGACGAAATTTTACTAGATCGTCGAAAATGAGCAATCGTCCCGGTTCGAAATCTGCAGTGAAATCCCCGAAAGGCAAAGGTAATGCCGCGTCAGTGTCATCGAAAAAAAGCGCCAATTCCCAGGGGAGCAAGATTAGCAAGATTAGCAATTTAATGATGAATGCCGCATCGACTAACGTCAGCGACGTCAACGATGACAATTGTCAACGACCACCGTTTGACTTTAGATCCATGACCGATGACAGATGGATGGCAGCGATGATGCAGTGCAGCCCGCCCATATGCATGCCGACCGGATGCGTAAAACCGGAAGCGTTTTACACGTGCGACCGTCAGGTGGCCAAATTGCTGGCGCATTACGTGTCGCCGGAGGAACGGGAAAAAGTGATGCTGTGGCTGGATGCCATACACCAGTTGACGCAGGACGTGGACGAGCTGTCCGAACGATCACTCTACCTCACGTGTTTGGTCATGCTGCTCAAGTCCGGTCAGCTAATACCGCCGTTCACGCGTACGCCACCAATGCGCCCGTTCAAATCGCTTCGGGACGTCATCGACCGGCACCTGTTCAAGATGGTTCAGGTGGAATGCCGGAAGCGTAGGGTGTACGATGTGGCCAAATACGAACACCCGGACCGCAGCGTCTCTCAGAGGCCGCCGGATTTCTATGATCAAATGCCTACGCCCTACACTGGGATTTATTGTTACGGGGCTGCGTTCAGTTCGACATAATATTATTTTAATCAATACCACTATACGTTTTTGATCTTTTAGCGCATAAATTAAAAAGTATAAACATTTTAAACGCAATTTTATCTACAGTTTATTGTTTATAATAATTTCGTGTGATTAATCCAACGATTGTCGCTCGTAATAATCGATCAATAATAATTAAAAAAAGGTATAATTTGAAAAAAAAAATACTCAAATACAAAATCGTACCTATATGATTATTGATAACTTAATAGACCGAGACCGAAAAATATGCTCATAAAATTAAAACTTAAATTATTATTATTGTTTTTATATTAGATTTATGTCTACTTGACTACTTGTTTAGTGAGTATAGAGAGAGGGCAATGGTTATTGGTAACATAATATTATACGATATACCATAATACCATATACCTATATATATACGCGGCAATAAACACTGAATTTTACTTCCTCGTGCGCTAAGAATAAAAAAGAAATTCTCGACCTTGAGCACGAAAATATTCTGTTTTATTTTTTATTGGTTTGCTGATTGGGTGAACGTGAACGCAATCGACCTTGAACGGATAACGTATTCAAAGTGCAACGAACACTTCCCGTCATCTATACACATTACAGGTATGGTAGTGTACATAATATACAGAGATTTATGCGTAGGTCGTATTTTTGACAGTGAACCCTATGGGCTGGCAACAAGGAATATAATAATATAATGTACGAAAAAACAACAAGATCGTATAACAAAGTGAAATAAAAATATATTACTGTCATATTATTATAATATCGTGTACACACGAAACATATATACAAACTAATATTGGTAATATATCGATTATAAACACCATAATAATAATAATGTTAAATGCTCCCTTTCTCACACAGAGTGACAGAGTTCCTACTGTGCGGGAGCATATTTACATAAATAATAATAATAATATTAATAACAATATATTATAATTTAATTTAATATCGCGTGTGCACTATATTCGTGTATAAATTATTATATATTTAACTATAATATTAATTTTTTTTTTCATAATACATTTTTATATTATAGTTTTAGGAACCAAAGAAAACGCAAATATTACAAATCCGAACCGAGTCGTTCGATTTCATCAATGAAATAATCCATATCGCTTTTGTTTAACGACGAGTTTTGTAACACCAATCGGAAGAAATTCGGCAAATCATTGACCGGCTGATACGTTATCATCATTGTTCCTTCTTTCATCATCCTCTCTTTGATTTTCGGCGCCACCTATTATTATACAGCAACCATTTAAGAAATTGAAAAAAATAAAAAAAATATGATATCGTTATACCTTGTGCAGTTTATTCTTGAAATCCGGTTCATTTTGACGTCCCCGCAAGCTCGGCGGTATGTACCAAAACGTTATGTTCGTGTACTCGGGTTCGTGTAATACCAATTGGAAACCGGCCCTGTTGCGTATTTTCTCGGTGAAATACTCGGCATTTTCAAAGTTCTCGTTAACGTGCGCTTCCAGTCCGTCCGTTCCCTGCGACGAACCAAACACAATACAAATAACGAATACAAATCACAATGATACTACAACGACAACAACAATAACTTACCTTAGCTTTCCACATGAACCAAAACTTAAACACGTCAGCCCGACGTCCGCACTGTATATGCTTGTCACCGGTGTCGTATGTGGTGTCGTAAAATTTGTCCTTTTGGAACAGATATTGAGCGCAGGACGAATTGCTTTCGGTCAACACGCGTTCGTGTTTGGTCAAAAACGTGGAACACTGTTGTGGCGCGGTGAGCATTTTATGAGGATTCCATGTGACCGAATCGGCTCTGCGAAATGTATATACGAATGTATTGGGTATATTATACAATAAAACGTTGAATGCTATAGTAGTCTAGGTAGTAAATAGTTAGGCTCGATTTTATTTGATTTTTTAAATTATCCATCAATCTATTACCTGTGAATTCCCGCCAACAGGTGTTTGTGTTTTTTGGACATCAGAGCTCCACCTCCCCACGCCGCGTCCACGTGCAACCAAATTCCGTACTCTTGACAAACGTCGGCGATTTCCGCTATGGGGTCGAATGCCCCCAAAACTGTTGTACCTATAATTATAATAACACGTTATATCGTTCATTTGTGTAATTCTACAACAACACGAAAATGATTCTTAAACTCAGTCCCCCTGCTCACGGATGACGAGAAAGTGACTATCGGTTAGGTTATAGTTATTATAATTTATAAATCGTTTATACGTTAAAATATAATTATAGATGTTATGCGATTATCATACAATGTAGTATCAGTCTACTGTTAAAAATAATATTAAATATATTCTCATTACTAACTCTAAATTATATATAATAACATCTAATTATATCAAATAATGGCAAAAGGTTGTTCGAGGTCTCTGCAAATTATTGTTGCTTTCACTTATACACATAATATTATATATAATACACCTTTAATAATATCATATCCACTTATATACTTTATACACACATATACACCGATATAATGATACATTTTACGAGTCGACGAATTTTTTTAAATTCAACACGAAACCGCTATTACTGTAAACGTCTATACTTAGCAATTATTATTATGTAAATATTACACTTGCGTTTGATTTAGAAATTTCCCTGTTTTAATTTACGTTTTCTCTTTATACCGCCAATGATATTAGGTATACGTCAATTCGATCGTAACATTGTAACGCGATATTATACACTGTATTATTATAATATGAAAATAATTTACATAATTAATTATTAGACCGCAATTTCGATTCCCGAACTATTATAGACTTAAAGTAAGTTTTACTTAAGTAAATATACCTATAATAATAATTATAACGTAATTTTCGATAAATTATTTTATTACATATAGGTGCTCGTAATAGAATATTATGTAATATTATTTTGTATATTAGAAGCAGTTTTATCACTTCCTTTGTGTTTTTTGGAAAATTCAAAAATCTTACCCGCGGTAGCGGACACCATGATTGGCACTGCTCCTTCTTCCAGTGTTTTTTGGATTTGCTGTCTCAAATGAGCCACGTCCATTTTTCCCTTGGCGTCTGTGTTGATCAAGTAGAGATTGTCCGAACCTATGCCCTCGAAAGCGCACAATTTTTTGATCGAATAATGTGCATCGGCTGACGTATAAACCACCAATCTCGGCAATCCGTGCATGCCTTTCGTCTAATATGATTTATATACAGATTTGTAATATAATAACACGCGGTGAACAAAATAGGTAACAAACTTTTTGCATATTTATTATTATATTACGTACCTTAACTTCGGGAAAAGCATAAAACCTTGCGCAATTGATCGCGTAACCGTTGGCGATCGAACCTCCCGGACAGAATATACCGTCACCCTTGCCGTCAGGATACCCCAAGAATTTTCGCATTTCCGTCAACACCGTTTCCTCCATGATGGTCATTACTGGTGCCACTTCAAACGTATACACACTCGGATTCAATGCGTCAGTCAACCACTGACCGATCAGGCCGTACGGGTCGACACTAAACGACAATATTATACTTATTATTATCTATAATTTATTTATTTATTATTATGATTATTATGATTATTATGATTATTTTACTCGTGCAATACCTGGAGAACAGTTGATTGATGAAATACGGGTGTCCGGTCTTGACGCTGTGTTCGATGGTGTTCTCGATCAAGTGCAACAGGTGACCATGTGTAGTGGCCTCGCGGTTGAGCTTGAAGTCGAACAAAGCCTGTAGCTCTTCCGGACTCTTCCAGTTGAGAACGGGACGCCGACGGTCCGTGCCGTGGAACACGGCCTGCTCGAGCATCAGCTGCACCGCGTTCCGGACGAACGTTTCATGTTCGGCCGCGTTCGGCGCGCTCCGATAATCGCACACGGTAGACGGATTTCCGCCGTCGGACGTCTGCAGATCGTCTCTGCGGTTCTGGTGCTGTTTGTTGTCCTGGACCTGGACCTGGACCATTAGCTCGACCGGACGCATAATGTAATCCGTGCGTGACGCGTAATCTGCGGCTGCTGCGGCTGGCATGACAACGATATAATATCGGATTATCGAAAATAAAGGAAAACAATATATAGGTAATATACGATTGCACGACGTGTGCTTCTTTATAGTTTTATATGCTTGTCGCGGGTCTTTCTTGCAGTGTCCGCTGACCGAAATTATTATATATATGATAATAAATATTTATTATTATATTTTTATAATACTATACTGAACTGGTGCAGGTCCAACGCGGAATCCTGTCGTCCTGTTATACAAGCACAATAATTATTTTATGTAGGTATACCTCGCGGGCTAACCCGTACCACGTACAAATTGATGCTGCAAAGACGCCACACAATACACGCTGTGCGGCCGTGCTTGCGCCGGTGCAAAGACTATGACTGGTACTGAACCGGCGTCCCGAGGACGGCCGTGCTTTTATACGCAAGTCGCGCGCGCACCGGTGAAGGTTAAAACGGTTCGTATACGTTTGATTTTTCCAAATCTCGCTTCCACCGTACAAATAATACGCTCGAGAGACAATCACGATTGTGTAATAATTGTTGTTAATTTTTGTATACAACAAACAATTAATCTCGTTAAACGATAGACTAATTAAAACGATTAATCCGTGGCTCTATTTAGTAATAAAATATAATATTGGCGACGGTCGTGCGGTTTATTGTTGTTGTATACAATTATAAAATTTAAACATTTTAACCCTTTCGTTAAACGACAAGGTTTTCCGTTCGGTTTTCGCGCTATTTTCGTTATTTCGTATTGTATAACTATAATATATATATATAATAAAGTATGTACGTCCGCGATTATAAAAACTATTCGTGCGCAACGCCCATATCGGTTTTAAACGTTCGAACGGATAATATCGTTATTATAAGGTAGCCCATTAGAAGTTTATGTATATTATACCGTCAATGAACACGAAAAGGTCAACAATATTGTTTTTGATTAATATATATCCACTATAGAAAATTAAACGTCACAATATTATTGTCCGGTTAAAAATATTATACAAAATCAATTTATATAATATATATATATATATAATATATTTGTTATATTATTGTGTATACTCTTTGATAAATTTAAATTTTATTCTGGATAATTTGTAATTGTTTTACGTCGGATTTTTAATTTTTTTTTTTTTAATTTACCACCACTATACGAACTTTCGATGATTCCATTTTATAGTCGATGCATAATTTATTGTTAAAATAATTAAAAGTAAACTATTTTAATCGTTATAAATTTCGTGCTGGGCAAAATTCACTGTGCGAATAAAAACAAATAACAATTTTTCCGCTATATTTTCTAGTGGAAATACTTTTTTTCAAGGTATTTATTATAATATCGGTACTTAACATAATATACCTAGAGTTACCCGGACTAACTATATATTGCTGTCGAGATTTCCTGGTAATTGTGTATAAAATAAATGGACACGCCGCGGACTCTGTGCATTTGATCGAGTTTATTCCGTAATATATAGATTATAAATTTATAATATGATATTGTATATAATAATGTTGAAGTGGGTGAATTTTTTTTTTCTTCCAATATCTTACACACACACCCTTTACGATATTATCAATATTACGATAATAACAACAAAATAATAATAATAGTATATTGATGTTGCACGCGCGTCCGATATTTAGACAGTATATTCCGCCGTCGACTCGTGTAGCGTTGTACCACCGTCCTTGTACCAAACCCAGCGGTTGGTGTGCGTATATAATATATAATATATATTATTAAATACAGGTAACGCTCTACCACGTTATAAAAATATAATAAAATATTTATCTGTTACCAGGTATATAGTATGAGTGTGTGTGTGTTTAGTAAATCTGGCGAATGTGGGACATTCAGATATGGATAAACATAATATAATGTAAGTATATATTATATATTCCGTCTCGGTAAAATCTGACCCTCGGACATAATATAACAATAATTATTAGCCTATAATGATGCCTGCAGCCTTCCTACATTGCGATTTTCATTCAAAGGAGAGACAGGTTTATATTTACCATTTTTATTCTTCTTTAATAATAATAATAATAATAATAATAATAATAATAATAATATATACAATTATTGTTATTTAATTATTATTATACAAACAATATAATAAACGTTAAAATTAATTAATTCGCTCGAAGACGCGTGTACGCGCGGCAGGAGAAAATAATATTGCACGTAATATTATTATATTTAGCGATTGCAGATGAAGCCGTCGCTCTTTATCATTCCGACAAACCACATAAGACGTAACCTAACTCAAGGAATTATTATTATCAATAATACACGATATTATAATGTAATTTAAGACGAAACAAATATTATCAAATCTGTAACGCGATTTCTATAATATGTCTATGTTTTATCCTTTATATTTAGAATTACTTTATTCGTCCGGTCCCCAAAGAACCCCGTCGATTTATTCGGAATGTAAAAAAAAAATCAACGCTATACCTACTATATTATTCATCGATGTTTTCTAATAAATGACTAATAATTTTTTTTCCTCCAACTAAATCGCAAGTTAATTTTTTCCTGAAATATAAATATAAATAATATTAAAAAAACTGTTAAAAAACGATCTAATCAAGAAATAACAATTTTTTAGTAAATTTTCAGCACAAATATTGATAGCATGTATATTGATAGGTACGGGGTTTGTCGTATTTTAAAATACTTATTCGTTTAATTCAAAAACGTTTAAATATAAATAAAGTGTAATAGCGGGTATATCTATACTACAATCGTATTTAATGTACGAGTATGATCTGCACGGGTCAAGGTCGTTTACAACAGTATTAATATATTATAAGTAAATACATTATTACAAATTTGTATTTAATTAGTCAAAAATTGAAGGTCTATTAATAAATTACCATATTTCGTGAATTAGTGTACTTTTAAATATTTTATTTTAAATTGTTGAAAAATTAAAATTTTTTATATTAATACTTTTTCAAAATAATGGATTTTTCGTTTATTATACTCACAAGCAATGATTTCGATGCCAGAAATAATCCACAATACATAAACACTACAATGGACAATGATTTCGCTATACAAAAATATTTATTAATTATCAATGGTACCTACTGTTAGTGAATTTAATAAAAAAAAAATTATCTCAATTAATCAGTTGTATTAAAAAAAAAAATCCGAAACCGTAATTCTTGTATAGTATAATATAGAATCGTACTTATCTTGCCTTGGCCGCGATTTGTTATCTTGGATATCGCGAATTCTGTATGGGTCACCCGGGCGGTTTTATGTACCTATTGTCTTTAAAATTATCAGAAGAAGAAGAAAAGAGAAAAATTAAAGATTAAAGATTTTAAAATAAATAAATTGCAGTTCCATCAAATTAATTAAAATATAATAATAATTATAATTCGATAACGCAATTGAATTTTAATAAGGATGACTAACATATGTACCTATAGTTATAACCTTAAAGTTATAACAATTTTTAGTTCATAATTATACATTTATGAAGTCAAAATGTTACACGTTATAGTGATTTCCTCTGACAATGCACCATGGGTAAATCCTATTCGCTGTTCCATTACGTACATTAGCCATTTACATAAATTTAATGCGAATAGTAAAATTCCCAATGAAGGGAAAGTAAAACTATATTAATATATAAAATGGACAAATTCATACATCATCTAAAAAATACGTCGAAATCCCTGCAATAATTGTATTAGTAATATGAATTCAAGATATGTTCTACTTTAATCTCTTCATTGGAAATATTACCTCATAAACCTACAGTAATATTTAAATTCTATAATTTATATTTTTTTTTTTTTTATCCTAAACCCGTAAATTATGTATTAATTTATAACTATCAATATTAATATATTGGATTAAGATTACATTTATAATTATTTCAAATTACTTGTTATACATACAAATTATTATTATTATAATTATGTTTATTTCAAACTGAATTATTAAACATCTTTAAACGTTAAAAAAATACTTAGTTTTTTTAAATTTATTTCATTGATATAATTTATAATAATAATTATACCCGGCACTCGTAATTTCATTTATGATAATAAATTAAGAAATTACATATAAAATATTAATCGCATACGTAGCTGCATCTTGCATAATATTATATAATTATGTAAATTAACTAAATTATATTTTATTTAATCAAATTTAACTGCTATAACAATCAATATCAAAAACCAAACTAATAATTATTATTTTTATAATCTACTCGTATATTATATATAGGAGGTACCTATTTATATTAAAATTGTTGTTCACATTTTTTGTAATAACTTTTTTTTGTTTCTATCTTCTGGTGATGTGGAAAACCTTGGAAATGAAGGTTACAAAAATGATTTATAAAACGATTTCAGGGTTTAGGTTATACCTTTTATCAACATAAAGAGTTCATAGTTGGAAAATTAGATTTTTGTATTATGATTTAACGGCAATCATTAAATTTTAATTAGTAATTACTTAATTTATAATATTTATTTAAATTTGTGTAAAAAAAAAAAAAAAACGAAATAATTTTTCTTTGCTATCTTTAATGATAACATTTTACTCTTTTTATTTTTCCACATTATAAAACAATAAATTTAATTCAAAATGTTTTTTATATGTATATTAAATTCGTATGTCTATTATTTACTAACAACCATTAAAAACAAAATAGCACAAAATAAGATATACTTTAAACTATAACATGAATAAATTACAACCGGTTATAAAAAATATACTACTGTAAATCGAAACTTTAAAATTTGCCCCCATATACATGTAAGAAAATCAAATTTTTTTTAATCAAGTATTTCAGTAAAAAACTATTTAATATTAATATTATTATTACAATTATAAGTAGATAAACTAAATATTGTATTAAGTATACCTAAACAGGGTGAGGATTAAATATAATTAAATATTTAAATAATCATATTGTTAAATAAAATGTAAAATATTGTAATAAAATTATTATTAAATGTATAATATAAAGTATAATAATTTAGATTAATATTAGTAAATTATGTATTACCTGCTACATTTATACGAATTCCGTAAAGGGATGATAATGGCATGGTAATTGACTCATTTTTAATAATTATTATTGTAATATAGGGCGATTGTATATATTAATTGTAAAGATTCCACGAATTGTGATCTTTTTGTATGTAAATTACACCAGACTGGTTTCTTTACCTGTACAAATTAATGTGAATTCCTCCAATTCGATTTTTATACTCGGAAGAATCATAAAATGAACTAATCCACTGTTATTTATTAATATTTGGCCAGTTTTTAATTATGTTTGTTTCCAAAAGTTAAAATAAATTATCAATGAAATTTTAATGCGTTTCCTTACAATTTCAATTTGATGTCCATCGTTGAATCAACTATAGCGAATATAATATACACTATGAGTATTGTGGCATAATACATATATATATATAATTATTGTATAACACAGCTATAATCATATAATAATAAATGAATAATTAAACAAAATTCACAGACCAAATTATTTTTATTATTTCGATAAAGCATTAGTGGTTTTGTAGTTTTTCTAAAACTACTTATTTTAAAATTATTGTATTTTACATATCCAAGGTCTTTAACAACAGTTTAAACTACAATGCAAAAAATAATAATTATTTAAATCTCACTGAAACATTCTATAAACTATAATACATACATACCTGATACCTACCGCCTATAAACAGTAAAATTAAATAATAAACACCCTACGTAAAAAGTATTACGTACAAAATAATTTACGGAGTTACGTAATATAGAAAATTAAAATAAATATTATATTGGTGGAATTTACATATATTCAATTCGTACCCTAAAATTGAATATACCTGAAAATCGGTGGAATGTATACATGCGTCCATGAACCCATCTTAAATTATGAAAAAAAAAAAAATTATATTCTTTTTATGTTGTGATATAAAATTAAAATGTACAATTTAATTAAAATATTGTTGAGGTTATATTATATTCTAATTTATAGTTAACTAATACGTCATATTATTTTACGTCAATGCTTAGTAACAATAGTGTACGGAATACGAAATTATTGAATTTGGTCTATGTGTTTATACCTCGATTACAAGTCAACAAAAACATATATATTAGCATGTATATATTTATATTGTATATAAAGTTTGGAACTAGATTACCTACAAATATTTTATCCGATTACCGGTTATGATTCATTTACATTTTATAACTATAAAAACTTTAGAAAAATTACATTTTTATTAGTGAAATATTAGTATTTAAAAGTAGGTATTTAATTTATTAATTTATTTTATTCGTTCTCCTTTAAGAAAAAAAAAAAGAGGGAAATAATTGCTTGTTTTTCTTGAATTTTCGTTTAACAATTAAATTGACACTATATAGGTAATCAAAAAACGTTTATCATTATTTTTTATTTTATCAGCATATAATGTTATACCTATTCTTTATTTTATTTTTAATTATAATTAATATTTTAATAATATTCCTTAAATCACATTAAACGTTATTATTTCTAAAACAGTATAGTAAATTTATTATATGTTTTTCGTTTATTTACAACGGCGTAAGTAGTCAAAACGTATTATAATAGTGTAACTGTTATTAATATTATGTAAGGCTATATAGGTAAAAATCGTATAATATTTTAGCATAATAAAAACTAGAACTTTTAACTTAAAAACTAGAAAAATACAAAAAACAATAAAATGCAAACATGAACTTATCCGTAATTAAATAATAATATTATTTTTTTTTTAAAACAAATATTTGAGTTAAAAACGAACCGCGATTAAAAAAAAAAACATTTCAATAAAATATTATATAAAACTAAAATAACTTAAATAACGCAGCTGCGACATGTCTCGAAAATCGTGTGATTCTTCGCGGCATGAACACGAAAACCGTTCGATCATAAAAAATATTTACATAATAACATTAGTATAATATTCTTATTACTACTCGTAATTACCGTTACAAAATACGATTTAATTATCGTCCGCCAGCCAATATGTGTAATAATAATTATACAATATTATACGATATACGTACTTTGTATACGGGCATAAATTAAATATTTAATCTACTCGTATATGGTGCAGGTCAGTGTGCGTCATCATCGGATTTTCTTGTACGGTCGATGAGCGGTCGTGAGTATTATTATTATTTAATATTTATTATATAAATGCGTGTATATGGTCGCCGGAAGGAATAACAATTGCGCATGTACACACACAAGGTATAGATAATAAAATTATTATAATAATTAAGTACAAATACGAATTATTCCCGGGATCATTATAATATATATTTTTTTTAAAACACTTGATAATAATATTATGTTTTATGTGCTTACGTTTATGCTGTGTGACCGCGGCGAAGGGTGAAAACGCGTGGGAACGGTTCGCGGCCGTTTCAGAGTCTCAAACACGCGGCTCGGACAGGTGAGATCTTACAATAATAATAATAATAATATATGTAGGTATTATCCGTTTTAAATATTATTTTTCATTTTAACAGTGCGTGGGGTAAGGGGTTTCTAACCAAGTTAACGGTTACGTGCGTATATTTATGCATCTGCCCCGTTATATTATATTATATTATATTTCGTCTTTAAGGAGACGCGTGTCTTTTCTCTTTTTTATCTGAGAAAACGGAACGAGTCGTGTGTGTAACATCAGTTCTTTCCGCCCTCGGATTATAATTTATATATATATATATAACAACTCTAAATGTGATGCACAGCACATCATCGTATGTATATGTAATATTTATATATACCTAGGTATATAACACGGACGTAATTTTAGGTTAGGTCCTTAGGTCTTAGGTTATGCTAGGTTTACCCTATTGTGTCGGATGTACAGGTATAATAAAATAATAATGCACAATAAAAGAACGCTGAATATAATATATTATGTATTATAATAATACGAGTAAACGCATCTGTTCTGTCATTATACATATATATTATGTATACGACTTGAATAACATAATGCGAATGCTGAATTTCGACGACGGAGCCAAAAAAATAATAATACCGAATAATATACAGAATAGTAAAAACAATAATAATGTTTCGTGTTGAAGGCGCTAAAAATACAATAGTGTAACTATTGGCACTTTTTTTCGTTTTTTTTTTTTTTTTGATAATTTGATGTATAAAAAATTAAAAACACATGGCGTTCTTCTTATATATAGGTACCTACTTTCTTTTTTCTCTATCATTTCGCAGATGTCCAAAAAATTCGTTTAAAACTTACATTTACCGAATGGCGTTTATTATAATATTTACTTAATAAAACAAAATAATACTCGTATATTAATAACAAATTTATCATACATATACTCATAATATATACCTACATCTAATAACATTTTATTGTTTTCCAGTACACTTTTTGTACCATAGAATAATTATTATTATAAAAAAAAAGGAAGGGATACAGGTGTAAAGTTTGAGTTAATAAGTTGAATTTTGATTAGAATATTTGAATGCAATGATAAATCATTACGTTTGAAAAACGATACTGAGCGAAGTTCATCAGATAATATACTTGTATGTACCGATTAAATGTTTACATTTTTTATCAGTTTCTACGTTTCATATAAATAATTTTACGAAATATTTAAAGACCTATATTTTGTAGAAAAATAAACGTAACAGTTCCAAAATTTTATCAAATATATATAATATCTATATCAACGCCCAATAAAATTTTCAAGTCTCTACCTTTAAAATTGCCTGAGTTATCGTGAAATATTGAAATCGAATTCGTCGAAATTTAAATTTTCGTGAAAAATGCAGTTTTTCGTAGTTTTTTCTATTGCATAGGGTCAAATTTAAGAAATTCGAAAAATGACTTAAATAGAGTATCAACCGGAAACATATAGCATAATTTAGGGTAGTAAAGTGTCTTCAGACATAAAAAAAAAAAATCACACATCATTGTAAAACCAGTACATTCTTCGCTTCGCTCAAAATCTAAAATAATAAATATGATTCTTGTAGGTGGGATAGAAATATTATAATTATGTATTTCTGAGTAATCGGAGAAAAAATATTACAGTAGAACTCCCATAAGGCCATAACTATAAAACTGTATAAAATTTGTTTGTCAAAAAATGTATAATATTGTAGTGATTTCAGACGTATTGCGATTTTGAATTATCGAATAGGTAATGTTGCGATCATTTTTTTAGTATAGTATAAGGAATGATGAAAATAAATATCATTATTATGACATTTATATAAATATAGATGAATATTTTAAATATATTATAATATGTGATTCTGGGAGAAAAATCCGAAAATTATTTTTAATATATTAGGCCAGTTAATAAAGGAAAAATAGCAGAAAAAATTCCCAACCAAAATTTTTTTTTTTAATATTCTTATTAATATATGTACTTTAATATATTAAAAGTCTAATATTATTATATTATATTATATTGTATTTTTAGCGTGCGACTCGTATGCGTGATGGACTAATATATTAATTGCGAAAAATAAAAAATGATAAAACAAAAATCAGTATGTTAAAATAGTGTAAAATTAATAATGAAAGTATAATATATTATTAATTATTATTATGTGCACGAAAGGTAGAAAAAGTGTACAGACGCACTTTCGAAATGGTCGTTGTAAACACATTACTGTAAGTTTGAAATTCTACTGATAAATAAATAAATGTTATTTAGTTTAAAAGAACTTTATGTGAAAAATATTGAATATAATACGAGTGTCTATATTTTTATATTTTAAGAACATCGCACGTTGATGATGTCATCATCATTCGATCAATAAACATATTACGAGTATTACAAGAATTCAAATTTAATTTTAAAAACGTATTGTATTAGCTATAAATAATATGTATAAAGTTTTTTTTTATTATTGATAATCTTCTTCTGATTCTTATTATAGCAACTTTTAATTATTTAATTTATGGCTTCTATGGATTTACCTACACATTTTCTAAACTGTGCTCATCGATATATTATAAGTCTAAACACTATACAATTATATAATACAATTTATCAGTTTACAACTTAATAAGCGACGGATATAAATTACACAACTAACCGGCAATCCCATTACGGCTAAAGCGTCATGACGATATTTTTAATTTCATTATTATAAAGAGTTGGTTATATACCTAGCGTGTAAAATGGATTAAATGAAAACGCCAGCAGCTTTTAAGACGCAAAATAAAATTGTTTTATTGATGAGGGACGAACAAAAACGCAATAAAAGAATATTAAAAGTTTTATTTATTTGCGTACGTGTATACAATGTATACGGTGTATACTCACATTAATAAAAGTCTAAAACGCATTTTTCACAAATTGTGTCCGTTCTGAAAATACAAAAACAACATTTGGAGATAATACGTTATTATATAGTAGTTAAACGTATAGTTTTATAAAACAAATTTGGATTTTATATAAATTAATGTTTTTAATTAATATTATTATATCTATGAATTTGAAATATTATTAACAAATCTATTCAACTCATATTTTGATGTTAAAACTGAAAGTGGGACGGAAGAAAAATTTATTTTAAAATTTTGAAATCTTTCGTTGAATATCATAACGCCATATAATTTTCATTATACTAATATTACTATAATTATTATTGTTTAAATTTGACTTAATTTTATAAAAAAAAAAATTTTAATATTATATAATTATTACTTTTAGATTCAAATTGGTTTCAGAAAAATTGTCCGATTTGATACTGCGTAGTATTTTCATTGTTACATTAGGTGTGTATAAACTTTGACATTATTGATATAAATTAGTTAGTTAATATTGTCCCCTATTTTAAAAATAAAACAGCTATCTATAGAAGTAATAAAAATTGCTGTCCTTTTTTTTATGTCATGTACTTACGATTTCTATTCAGAAATATATCTTATAATATTTACCTCCCTCTCATCACTAAATATATTCTATATTGACTATTAATTATAATATTGTATATTTCAACAACAGGATAATGTCCATTATAAGTTTTAAGTATTTAATAACGTACAATCATATTATACAATCATAAATTTAATAATTTAGATATATAATTATACGTTATACAATATACCTATTGTATAATATTCTATACGCACATCATTAAAGATTATTGTATAATTTTTTATTTTTACAAAATTCATCTTTAAAATAGAGAAAATATATTTAAATTTTTTTTTAAATTTTACTTTATGATACAGATAATTTACATATTTTATATTTATACTTGTAATCAATGTTGAGATCGGATAAGCATTTTTCTATCTAAATAGAGAAATTCATTGAAATTTATCTAGATAAAAATGAAAATAATTTTTTTTTTTTAGATGAAAACAGATAATTTTTTTTATAAAATATCAACTAAAAAACTAGAATAATTATAAATTAACAAAGTAATAACTAAAAACTCATATTTAAAATATTTGCTATTTTTATAAATAATTGTTACCCATTATGTATAATAAATTGTAAATATTTTACAAAGAAAATATTAATTTTTAGAAAATTTGAAGTGTATTTAATAGTTTCAAAAAGTAATATGTATTTTTAATTTTATGTAGTCATTGATGGTCTCAAAACATCTAATTATTTACCTATAGGCACCTACTTTACTGTATTAAACTATATAAACTTAACTTATACTCGTAAGCTACATTACATTATTGTATAATGTATATTATGACGTCTTCATGACACATGTCCACTTAATTTTATTACAGATATTTATATATATGTACTGTGGATATAAATATATATTATATTATTTTTTATAAGTAAAAAAGTTCTTACTTTTTTTTTTTTCTTAATATTGTTCTAATCATCAATTTCGGGAATGTAATTAAGAATTTTATTCGAAAAGAAGTATTCTTTATCATATTGCTTTTACAATGATTGCTTTTATGTTTTTATAATAATTATAGTTAATAAAAGAATGATGGCTTAAATATTGAAATTTGTAACTGAATTTACAATTCCGTTTAAATACGATATTGATAAACTATAAAATATACACATTCTATAATAATTCCATTGGTTATTAATTTATTATAATTTAAGAATCTATATAGTGATTATAAGTTATTAAAATCACAGCACGAGTGTGATAACTTGATTTATCATCTATCACTATATGTATATAAATTATATCACTGACGTAGTTTACTAGTTTGATCGTTTAGTTATTTATTATATAAAAATAGGTGTAAAAATAAATTTGATACCTGCGTCAGAAACTCAGAACCTCTAGAAATATTATCGCATAAAAATATCTGCAAACTAATCCGATAATTGAAGACAAATGACAATAGATGATATTATAATATTTAATTAATATTACTATAAGTAATTATTATTGTAATATAAAATATCTTTCATCTAATATCATTGATTATATTCTATCAATGCTAATAAGTACGACCTACCTATTCGCATGTATGATTGCATATAGCTAATAACTACTTACCTAATTTATAGAACTTATAATTTATTTATTAGTATTTTATTTTTGTTTATTATTTAGTATTAAACCGCGAATATTATAGATTTTATCAATTCAGTGAAAAAAATTAATTATACTTACCTTATTTAAATTACATTTTTATCTTTTTGAAGTTTTAAAAAAATTATTATTCATTCCATAAGAAGAAATATATTATTTTTTTTTAACTTTCTGATAAATAATGTGCTTTGTGCTTGTAATGATAATATTATATTTATATCCTTATTCGATGATTATAATCGGTACAAAGTCATAAAAAAAATAATAATATAATATTTATATTATTAATAATAAATTATTAGCCTAACGTTAGGTACATTATATTATATTTATCAAACATTAATAATAAACTTCAATGGTTTTTTTTTTAAGCCATATGAATTATTTGATAAAATCATTATGTATTTATTATATTTAATAAACATTTATGGTCTAACATTAAACAACCAATATGATTATGAAAATTGGTATAAAAATACCAAAATTATTAACATTTGTAATTACATTTATTTTACGTTATAATAGTAATTACAGAAAAAAATCATAAATTTAATATTCATAATTATTTGGAACTAAGTTAAGTAATATGTATTTGAGCTTCAATAAAGTTTTCAAATTTTTGTCAATTTTATTTAACATTAATGCAGAATATTGAAATATAATAAGAAGAATTCATATAAATACTTTGATTATCGATTTTACTAAAATTTCAACTTAAACACCAATAAAAAGAAATTGATACATGAGATTTTTTAATATTTGGGTACCTAATAAATTCAAAATTGCCCAAATTATCGTGAAATATTGAAATTAAATTCATCGAAATTTCAGTTAATGTGTAAAATGCCGATTTTCATAATTTTTTGGTCGTTTTACTTACCGCATAGTGTCAATTTTGAGAAATTCGAAAAATGACCTAAATAAAATAGGTACCAACTACATTCACATTCTAACAGGAAACATTCGTGAAAATCGGATCATTAATTCGGGTAGAAAACGTGTCTTTAGACATAAAAAGAAAAAACACACATCATTGTAAAACACTAAAATCAATAGATTTTATCACTTTGCTCAAAATCTAAAAATCTAAAATAAATCCAAAAGACAACTTATGTAATAAATAATTAAAAATAGTTTTAAAATAAAAGGCAATATACAAGTAATAAAAATAAACATTATAATAAATTAAATTAGTTCTATATTCAAATTATTATTGAAATTGCATAATTCTCTTTTTGCACGTTTTCGGTAGAAAAAAATGTATGAATTAAATATTTGTATGTATAAATTGATTATTATTATTATAAGAATTCTCTGTATATTAAAAATACATACCGTTGGATAATGGAATAAAAATGTAAAAGAATAAACATTGGAATTTATAGTTGACATAGGTATTTAGCGTACATGGTCGACAAGAGACAAGATGGACGCCAAAACTAATGACCTTGTTTTAATTTGATTCGTAACATAGTCACAACAGGTCGACAACGGTCGAATTTATAACAATACCAGCTATCAGATTAAAATACAACAATAATAAAGGCAAATTAGATTAATTATTAGAACCATTAAAGAATAAACAAGTTAGTAAAAATGTCGATAGTCTATTATTTATTAACGATAATAAATTTAATAGCTAATGATGTAACTTTAAATGAACATTTTAGTTTCTTTATTCATCTGCATTTGTGGATAGGTTATAATAATCATCGTTGTACCCAATACCTATAATTAAATGTTATATACAGAGCCTAGGATTAAGGAAAAATGTACCTCAAGACAATGGTTTTACCTGTGCCCATACCTTAGAATTTTGTTCCACCTTGCCCAATAAATTTTATGTTTATAATCTCACATTATATAATACCACCGTTATTGTGTTATAATATAGTATGAAATATACGAGAACATTATGTCATTAGTTCATTACCTATAATATTATAGTTAACCTAACCTTACATAGGTAATCAATTTGAAATTCATAAATTATAATTACAATTATAGATTTATAGCAAAAGGAATCTAGTATATCTAAATAAGATCAAATATAATGCCATAATGGATTTGTGTATAAGTTTGCTAATTTATTTCAAAAAACTTTTTTCCTGTTTTTTTTTTTTCTGTAAATATATCATTGACTCATACTTATAATATTTTAGTTTTTTGGTTTTACTATGATGTATGTCTTTTATTTTGGTTTTAAAGTCTGAGACACTTTTTTAAGACGACATAATGCTCCGATTTTCAAGAATATCATATGTTTCCGGTTGTAAAGTACTAAAGTGGACGTAGTACTTTATTTATGTCATTTTTTGAATTTATCAAAATTGACTCGATACAATAGAAAAATAGACCAAAAGACGGCATTTTTTACGAAAACTGAAATTTTGACGAATTCAATATTTTACGATAACTCGGCAATTTTAAACTTGGAGAATTGAAAAATTTTTGGAGGTCACATAGATAATAATATAATAAATATATTTATTCAAATTATAAATATAAATTAATTATTATTATTAATAATAATTAATTATTATTATAAATTAATTATAAATATTATAAATTCAAATTATATAATATATAAATATAAATTTATTCAATAAATATATTTATATAGGTATATAATATATGTGATAAAATTTTAAAACCGTTACGTTAATTTTTCTACGAAATATAGAACTTTGAATATTTCCTAAAATTCTCGTTTTTATATATATAGTACTCGTAATGTTTGATAAAATTGGCAATTATATTGGTATTTAATTATTGGTTTTAACGTTTTCTTGTTTTGTAATTATTTATTTTCCCTCCATAAGTAAAATTATTAATTAATTACAATCACCACATTCTTTCATAATATGTAACATGCAGGTAATCGCATCACTACACATAGGTATACTGTATAACGCCACACGGTATACCTAAAAATCTATAATAATAGACATTAGTGAGAAATCAAAACGCTAGAAATCTAGAATATTGCAGTAACAATATTAGAGTCTAGGTATTTTTTGTAATATTTTAAAATTATATTTTATAAAATATTATTACATATTTATTATAATAAACATTTACTTTATGATCTACACTCTACGTAAATCAGTGGCGTATTTACGAGGGGGGTCCAAGGGTACTGGACACCCCCCCCCCAGAACCACTGTAGTGATCCTTATTTTTATATTATATTATTGATATTAATTTTGTTATTCTTATATTTAGTAAATTTATAATTTATTGATTTATAAGGGAAAAGTTTTGGATCCCCCCCAGAATTTTGTTTAAAATACGACACTGACGTAAAACTCACTAACTCATTTGTATATTATTATTTAATGCACTATTACTTTATAATTTTATTTTTCGTGTAGGTACGTGTTCGTAGGTACTCGTATCGGCGTATCGCGCAATATTATTGTAATTTTCTGTTTTGTAATTTCGAATTTATATATTTTTTTTTTATAGCAACAAATTAAACGTAAAATAATTTTATAATTATTATTATTACGTTCGAATTTTTGTTAGTGGTCGACGGTTTAAAGACATCGATCTATACAATCTACTTGTTGTTGAGTTGAGGTAGGTTGTAGGTAATAGAAATTTCGGAATATAATAACATTACGTGATAATATTATTCAACCCCTTGGCTTCCCGCCAAAAACACGGTCCGATATAGGATCCCTCCGGTAAATAGTAAATACAACGTAACAATAATAAACAAAATAAACGCACGTTGTACTCGACAACAACAATCTGCATTTCGTTGCAGCCGTCGCTAGTTTCCAGTTTTCGACGCGTTGTTCCGGCGGTACGTGCGTTTGTGATGCAGCTGTCCCCCCGCCCTTCCTTCCTGCGGTAGAAATAACAAAAATAATAACAGAAAAAAAAATTATTACAAAATATAATGTAATGATTGTTGTCATTTTTACCGTATAGCCGTGCAGGTGGCAGGGGTCGGGAATCAGGATTACGAACCAATATCGCAGTGATAGAGCAGCAGCTGACTATGTTTCGGCAGCCGGCGCTCGTTTTCCCGCGTTTTTTCGTCCGTAGACAACAATCACCCGGCAATTACGGTTGGTCACACTGCGAAACACAGTGTTTCCAAGTTCCGGTCATGCGATATCGGTTCGGTCACGTGACCCGTCTCAACCAATGCAATCGAATGATCACAGTTTTGGCGGTCTCTTCGACTTTTCTACTTTCTCGATCTACGGCATAATAATAATATCATTAATGTTTAATATCATGTGATCACTGTCGTCGGGTGACTCATCCGTGTTAGAATTTGTTCGGGTTTTTCTAGACCTCGCTATTTGCTAGTTGCTACTTAGTACTTTGCTAGTAGCAAATTTCATTTCATTTTTACGTTTTTTATTGTCCGTATTCTACAAACGGTTACGGTTTGATGTTATTTTTCACTCTTCGCGTTTCTTTCTTGTGTAACTTTGTTGTGTTTATAAAATCAATATTGAAACCTTTTTTTTTTTATTTCGCATTATTCGACCTTGTTCAACACTGAAAGTGTTTCGTTAGCCATGTAAGTAAACTCAGAATTATCGTTTTATCTATAATTTATAATTAAACAAATTGGAATCTTTTTTATACTTTCAATTTTGATTATCATAAGTAATATTGGGTAGGTATGTCATTTGGAATTCGGATTGATTGTATACATTAGACTGAATTCTAAATGCATTTATATGTTTTGCCAAATAAACATTACGAAAAATTTTAAATGTTTTAATTTCATGATTAACAACGCAATTATACGTAATTAACTTATACAATTTCAAAAGTGATATTATGATAATTGATAAATATGGTAAACTGTAGGTATAGGTTAAAAGTGAAAGTTACAAATTATAATAGAAAAAAGTGCTCAACAATATTTTGAAATTTGGACTTAACATTGGTACAGAATATATTATAATCATAGCTAAAAATATTTGACATAATATTGATAAATTAAAATACATTTAATATAAATTTTAACTTTTTAATCAATAATGATATTTTGTAATAATTATTTATTTATTTAGTATAATTTGAATATTGTATTATTTATGTTTAATACACATAATAACCAATATGATTATAAATTTGAAATATTCTTGTTAAAAAGACAAACTTCTAATAGAGTATCCATCTAATTCCTGTATCTTTTATGTTTATTACCCGGTTTTTTATATAAATAATAATTAAAATATAAGCAAAATACACAATGGAAACATTGTATTTTACTTGTAGATAACTAGGTATCATAATATATATATAATTAGTAGATAATATCACTGTCATATACCTATCTACCTAATATTTAAGTACAAATTGAACTTCATTTTATAATTCAAGTTTCAAAAGAATGATAGGTACCTATATGAATAATTATTAGATATTTTATTTTTTTATTTAAGCAGACCCACAATTAACGAAGAGGGGAATTGAGCAATTGCCCATATATAGCAAAATTTATAGTTTTGAATCATAACTTTTGATCATATTTTAATATGTTTGTGTTACATTATATTTAAAGTGTTCATATATAAAATATATATTTTATAAATAATAAGGACTTGATTATTAAAGTTGAATAACCTATAATTTTTAAAAATATATATCTATGAAATTATCAAAAATTGTTTGCCCAAAGACAAATACAGTTTAACATGACTTTATATTAAGTTATTTGTTATATAGCATTATGCATTTTTTATTTAATTATATTGTTTATTTACATTAATTTATGCACTAATGATTTACCTACCTACAGTTAATTTAATTTTTAATAACAATTTGCGAAGTCCTCAATACTTATATTGAATGGACTATCAAATTGTATTTAGGTATATTAGCTAATAATTATAACTTTCAAATTATTTGTAATCATTTTGGAGTACCTATTATAAATTTCTATTTTATAAAAAAAAAATAACATTACAAGTCATCTTTAACATAGTACCTAATATTAATGTATATAACTCGGTATATAATAATATAAGTAGTTAATAATATTAATTAATAAATTATTAATACGTTAATATAATAAATACTTATAAATAAGTAAATTAATAATATTTTTTTTTTTTTTTTCAGGATTTGCATTACTTAAAGTATTAATACAATGTTCAATTTGTATGTTAACAATTTATATTTGAATAAAATAAAAATTTGTTTGACTAAACATGGATGGAATGGATGTAAACTACAGTATATGTCCAATTTCATTAATACCAAGACGTTTAAACTTCAATGACTCTGATGAATCTTCACCAAACCTTATTACTACCAACCTACAAGAGTCTCCTAAAACACCACCCAACCATATTCAACATATACCACCTAAGACACCTATTATTAGGAAACATCGACCTACAATTCCACTAAGGTTTCCTGATCATTTAGCTTCACCTGTAAAAGCTGATTCACCACATAAAGATGAATTACCTTATTCTCCTCCTATAAAAAGAATTCGTGTATTACAATTAGAAGAAGGATTAATGGATAAACCTCAATCGGTTCCAAAATGTTCCAGGTTGTTTGAAAATAAGATTTCCTGTCAATTACATAATGAATCAGTAGTATCTAAAACTAAACAGTTTAGTATAAATCCATTTTCACCTGCTGCTATTAACATTCGATCAAAATGGATAAATAATAATAACAATTATAGTAATAATAATAATAATGATCCATCTACATCTGATATTTGCTCTAAAGATTTAACAAATGTTGAATTATCTAATCTTGAAGTTACTAGATATTTTAAAGAATTTAAAGTGGAAAATATTATTGGAAAAGGAGATTTTGGAGAGGTTTATAAATGTACTAATATGTTAGAAGGAATGCCATATGCCATTAAAAAAACGCTTAAAAAAGTTGTTGGGACCAAACGAGAAAATTATGCTCGTAAAGAAGTGTATGCTAATGCTGCCTTATTTAGTCATCCACATATAGTTTCTTATCATTCTGCATGGAATGAGAGTAATTCAGTTTTTATTCAGTTAGAATACTGTGATGGTGGTAATTTAGATGATATGATATTTACAAAACATCACAATTTCAATGATGCTGCCATGGAACGCTTATTATCTCATTTAGCAAGTGGCTTACATTATATGCACATGTCTAAAATGGTTCATTTAGACATAAAACCTTCAAACATATTAATTGGTCATTCAAAGTTCCTGAAAGAAGATGAAGATAAGATCGATAAAGATATAATTTACAAAATAGGTGATCTCGGTCATGTAGCTCATTTAGATAATTTAAACGATGTAGAAGATGGCGATGGAAGATATTTACCTAAAGAAATTCTTAGTGGAAAATATGATAGCTCAACAATAACAAAAGTTGATATATTTTCATTGGGGATGACAGCTTATGAAGCAGTTTCTGCTTCACGATTACCAAGTGATGGTCCAGAATGGCATTTTTTAAGAGATGGATTTGTACCAGATATTGATGGTTTTGGATTAAGTTCACTTATAGGTAATATGATTGATCCAAATCCAATTAATCGGCCTAGCGCTATTGATATATATAAGAATGTTACATTAAAATCCACAGAACTTTCTGAGATTTCTACTTTACAATTTAAAAGAGAATATTTAGTCAGTTGTACAAAAACTCGGTCTACACAATGTTCATCAGCAAAAAGATTAATCAGTTCTTCAAAACGAATCCCAATTACTTTAAGCTCATGGCATAAGAGGCGTTTAGTTGGGAAAAAATCTCAACGTTATTATTCATTTTGAAAGTACAATAATTATTATAATGTATCTTTACTCTGTTTTCCCTTTACATAAGGTAGTAACTTGAACTCTGTGATGATAGATTATAGTTAGAATTTTTTTGTCTTTGTATAAAGAGTCTCAAATTAATTTTATATGAAGATGCTGTGAGTTTTTTTATTATATATGTTTTATGAAAAAATGTGATTTGTCTTAGTAGACTTAGTTACGCTAGTTATTGATAATAGTTATTAATGGCATATAAATTATTTCTTCATATCAGAATTTTCTTATATTATATTAATTTAATTGTATATTACATCAAAAATACTATTTTTTTCAATCAATAAATATTTTTTCTGACATTATGTAAATTAACAGCTGTTTATTAAAGTCCTTTTATTTAAAGGGATAATGTTGAGCATTTTATTTAGAGTACAAGAACTAATTTCTAAATTTATATAAATTGATTTTTAAATATATTTTATGCCAAATAAAATAAAAAAATACTTGTTTGTATTACTTTAAATGAATTGTATTTTCATTCAAATTGTAATTTAATTGTATCATAAATATAACACATATTTAAATATATTATATTTTAATACCTATTTAATTAAAGTGTAATATATATGTTATATTTATATTTTATTATATATAAAAAAAACCAACTTCATTTGTAAATTGCTCATTCTAAAAGTGCATTTAAATTATTTTTATTAATAGGCAAAATATTATTTGGAGTATAATTATGTTTCCTTTTTTGGTATCATAAAATTGTTTATTTATTTAATTTTATGATTACCATTAATTATTATGCTCTGAATAATATTGTAATTAAATATTTATAAAATTAGTAAAGTTGTCATTTTATTCTTTAATATTATAAATTACATTCTTATGGAAAAGATATTTTATGTTTTTAATTTGTATTTCATTTACATTTTAAGTTGTACTTCTTATAATTATTTGTATTACAATAAATCAATAAAAAATAAAAACACTATATAGTGTAAATGTTTTAAAACAACATGTAATTTATATCGTTAATTACTAACAATTGTTTTAATAAGTTTAAGTTTTATGTTACATTGTCTGTTTATTATGTATTATAATTAATAAGTTAAATGAAGTTACTAATATATGTTATAATTGCTCATATTTTTTTTTAATGTTAAGTTATATTTGTATAACAATGGACTTTTGTTATTGTATTAAGAATAAAATAAATGATGATTTATATTACATTCACTATTTATTAATATATTTTTAAGTTTCAAATGAAAACAAATATATACGATTTATAAACTGCAAATTTAATTACAATAAATTTAAACATTATGTTTAAAAATACATAAAAGTAAATTAATTTTAAATTAACAACTTAGGTATAAGTATATTATAACTTATAAAACGCATAAGTTTAAAGTTTACACATAAGTTTCCATTTATTTATTTTATTAAGATAGAATAGTTAATATAATTTGTATTTAGGTAAGTAATATTTTAAGTTTTTGAAAACTGCAATCAACAAATAATGACTTATATAAATATTCATAATTATAATTTTGTCGCATAATTTTATAATCACAGAATTAGAATAATAATAAATTATTTGTTTTTAACTAGTAACTGCATGGAAAGTTATTTTGATCAATATTTTTACTTTTTATAAAATTTAATTAAGATTTTCAA
The DNA here is from genome assembly GCA_021307375.1 of Tetraneura akinire. Taxonomy (NCBI): domain Eukaryota; kingdom Metazoa; phylum Arthropoda; class Insecta; order Hemiptera; family Aphididae; genus Tetraneura; species Tetraneura akinire. The sequence goes on along the minus strand of JAIUCT010000019.1, from coordinate 4,615,444 downwards.
TTTTAAGTGTAGAACAAACAAAAAGATAAATGATTATTGATTAGCACCAAAAACAGTGGTGGGCAAACATTTTTAATTGGGGGCCATAAAGTTTAAGAAATTCTAGAGGAGGGCCAGAATTATAGAAAAAATGAATTTTTGTTTAAGCTTTATTGAATCAATGAATCATATAATATTATAGAAACATTACAGTATTATACAAAAATGTTGCAAATTACCTTTTACCTTAAATAATAATTAATTTAATTTTTATTCGAATGCGCAACCATGGTATGCTTGTGAGACATATGAGACATAATTGTTTTTGATTTTCCATAATATTTTCGAAAGCAGGTTCCAGCTGTGACGAAGCAACTTTGAACAGTGCGAAAAGGTGTTCATCAGTCAATCGGTTTCTGATTGAGTTTTTCCGTAATTTCATGGTCAAAAAGTTTGTTCGCACACATAAGACGATGCAAACATCACCATAATTTTCAGGGCGTGAGCAATAAAAATACCCTGATAGTAATCCTTTAGAACAAGATAATATGTAAAGTTAAATAAGAAGACGTTAATTGTCACTCAATAAAACTCGCAATAAATAAATATAAAATATTTTCTTTTAATGAAAATAAATTTTTGTGTACCTACCTACAGAAATCTAAAAAAATATTAAATCTAAAAATAATTTAATTGCAAAGTACTGCACACTATTAAATTTACTACTGCACGTTTCGTATTTGCTACTGCACACCGTGTGTGCTACTGCACACAATTTTAGGCCCTGTCATATACTATCCATGTCGATGGACCCTCGGCGGGCCGGATTAAATACTTTTGCGGGCCGTACTTTGCCCATCACTGACCTAAAAACTATAAAGTATAATAATACTTAATAATTAACTATACATATAAGATATAACAGGTGAAAATGCATGTATTCAATAAAGGAAATATTTAAACATTTTTATAAAATTTATCGTTAGGGATATGGGACAAGTACCTGTTTATTTTTGTCATTTACATATCTAAATTAAATTGGACGTGGAAAAAAGAAATTGTTTAAAATTTTAAAATGCATATTTTGTAGGATATTTATCTTTGTTTGATTCACATTTCACATAAATATTATGCTATATTTCATATTTGCATAATATAAAGTATAAAGACGAACTCTTCACCGCAGTCTCAAAACTTGGCTGCGAAGGCAATAGAGGTTGCGGTCGCATACACTATTATTCTGTTATCATATCATTTAGTTGTGCTCATAAATGTTTATTATTTATTAATCGCCTAGATTTTTTTGTATTTAACATTTTGTAATTGATTTGAATTCGTGATTTATTACAATAATTATTATTTTAGTTTTAAATGTTTTAATAATAAAAATAATTATGTCTGTCTAAAATGGTTTTAATTAAAGTGATTTTTTTTTTTTATAAATTATGATAATATTATCATTTATTATCAGAATCAGTATATTACTGAATAGTGAATACACATGTACGTGAGTTGTATAGCTTATTGGCTATATATTATATTAAATTTTAGATTTCTGTTTATTTCTTTAATACATACCTAGTAGCAAACTAGCAACTACTACCTAATTTCTTATAGATATTAATTCATATTTGTTCAATTCTTACATTAGTATTTGTTTATTAGACATTGCAACGAGCCTTATTAAGTTAGTAGAAAATAAATTGCGGGAAAAATATTAGCATTGCAAAACTTTAATATATTCAAAAATATATTTTACCAATAAGTAAGTGGATACATTTTGAAAAATAATAATATTTACTTAAATAAATAATAACATGATCCGAATTTTGTGTCAGAGCCGTAGTAAGCTTTTCTGGTACCTGAGGCAATTTAAAAATATGCACCCCCAGACCCCAACCACCAAAGAAAATTTTTTTTTTTTTGGAATTCTGAACTATTATTTTTGGGTTTAAGATAGGATATATTTATTTATGTTAATATTAAGTTTTACATATATTCAGAATAATAATAATTAAAAAAAAAAACAAATAGTACCTATTAAATAAATGAGTACCTAGGTATAAAAAATAAAAATAAAATAAAGTTTTCCAAAGTTACAAATTTATTTTCCTAGATTTTATAGTTGCAAATTCATCAATTATATTTTCAAAATCAATTTCTCTGGTAACTTCATTTTCGATAGATAATATTGACAAATTTGAAAGTCTTTCCTCTCTCCTGACCCATAGTTGATCTCAAAATTTTTTTTATAAAACTAAAACTTCGTTCACAAGTACCTACAATTACAGGCAATGTCAAAAATATTCTACATATTATATCTATGTTTGTATATAATTCCTTTAAATTGTAATCTTGAATCAGCTGATGTAATTCAAGAATTGTTACTGATTTAATATGGTCAGGAATAATTGAGAGAACTACGTGTTGAAAATCAGAAATATATTCTATATAAAAATAAATTGTGCCTTATTGATGTCTTTTTCATATTTTATTGCTAAATCCATTGATGTTCTTTTGAATTCTCTGATACACATGCTGTGCAAAGATTCACTAGACAAAAATCCGAAATTGCTGGAAACTTCCATTAATTTATCATATCAATACAATTTATTTTAAAAAATTTGTCAAAATTTATCGCCCCCATTACGATGGCGCCTGAGGCAAATGCCTCAGTCGCCTCACCCTTGCTACGCCACTGTTTTGTGTTATAAAAATAAAGGAAACGTTGAAAACATACGTACTTCTACAATTTTTGTAACATATTTTTATTTTTGTAGGTACCCATTATAAAAATGTTTTGAAGGTACAGTTTAAAATATTAATATTTATTTGAGGCACTTTCATTAGAACATTTAATGAAAATGTATTTATAAATGTAATAATTATGTTAATAATATTCGTATTAAATGTTATAATATTTTTTGGTTATACGCTATTAATTAAATTCATTATAGTTTTAAATTGAGGTATTGAAATTAATTAATTATTTTAAATGTTTTGTATTCATTTTCAGTCATCGTTCTAACATGAACTCCGCCTTATCCTTAAAGTTTATACCATATACTAGTGGTCCAAAACATAATGTTACTCGTGGTGTTTATTATATGACTCGGCGATTCAAATCAAATGATGGGCCACCTAGCAATGATAAGAAATTAAAAAAGAATCAAGAAGCTATTGATAAATTAAATGACTTGATGAAATCAATGAAAAAAGGAAATGATGTTAACATTATTACTAAAATGTCAAAGCACATTGAACTGGCACATCCTAGACAATTGGCAAGAAAGGCAGAACAAGAAAAACAAAGAATGGACGAGTTGAATGAAAATAAGCTGTTAGGGGAAAAATTATCAGATGCAGCTTCTACGGTTGCTCAATCAATTGGTGGAGATACTAAGAAAACTGAATCAGAGTTATTAAATTTGTTACGGATCTATAATAGTGAGCCAAATGATAAATCAGAAAAAGTGTCAAAATCTTCTGCCCAATTAAATGATCTTCTTTCTGGAATGAAAATTGATCGAACACAACCAAATAGTTCTTCCTCAAAATATAAAATTATTGATAGATCCCAACGTGTAAAAGAATTGATAGGTAGAGGTTCCAATAATCAAGGAGTTAAAAAATACAGAAAGCCAATGGATAATTATGTCCCAATCAATATATTTGGTAGTCATCCTCTTAATATATTTAAACAAATTGATACAAAGAATAATTATCCAACATTATTTACTTGGGAAAGATTATATGAAAAAAGTTTGCATATGGCTGTGACCCACCCGCCAAAAAATATTTATGAACAAATGATTATTTGGACAGAACAAGGAAAATTATGGAAATTCCCAATTGACAATGAATCGGGAATGGACAATGAAAGCAATGTGTTTTTTGCTGAACATGTATTTTTGGAACCATTAATCGATGAATGGTGTCCAAAAAAAGGTCCGATTAGACATTTTATGGAATTAGTGTGTGTGGGTTTATCAAAAAATCCATTTTTATCAGTTGAAGAAAAAAAAGATCATATTAATTGGTTTAGACAGTATTTCTATGAAAAAAATAAATTGCTCAATGAAGTTGGAGCATTTGAAATTAAATCATTGCCAGAAAACGTAAAGGAATATTATAAACCAACAATTCCAGATGTGTAAACTACTGTAATATTTGTTTTAGTGTAGAATATTCAAATATATGATTATATTTGGAATTGCATTTTAATTATTTCTATTTTTAACTTTGTTTTCTTATAATATTAATATGTATGTTAAAATTTAAAAATCATAATATTAGTTTTTTTTTTAAACATTTTTGTTGCATATAACTTTAATTTGTTATATAAAAGAGTAATATACAAATATTTTAATTTTTTTTTTTTTTAAAATAAAATTTCTACAATGGTACATTAGTAAAATTAAAATACTACAATACTACAGTGAAAAACATGAGTTAAGATATTATCATGATACATGATTATGCCATCATTGATCTTACCATTGTATAATTCATGTAGTTTTTTATAATATTGTAATTTTATATAGTTCAATATACCTAGGTAGCATGGAATATTTTGCTGATGGACTCTCATGCGAGAACATAGGCAATAAAAATGAAAGCGCGCACATTACAGTTGGTGCCGCGCTGTGATGTCTGTAAGATTGAACCATATTTTAATATTATAACCCATGCAATTTAAAAACTACAAATCACTCTCATATTAATAGCACAGAATAGATGAATTAAATAATAGATGTTAATAGTATTAATGATTAAAAAAAAATTTTACCATCAAAATTGTTTTCAAAAATAATATATAATGAATGTATAAAAAATAAGGGTTACCATTTGATTTTCAAAAGTTGATCCCTGAATACCCCCCATTAAGGGCATCTAAAATTTTTAATATACATATAATTTTAGATTATATAAAACTAAATAGTTTTTTTACTATAAAATTTTCTATATTACGAATATTTACAGAGAAAATTGCTGTAACATGAAATTCTGATCACCTGTTTATAATAAATTTAATATTTGTGGGTATTAATTATAATTATATATTAATATCACAGATAACATTCAATTTTAAATTTATAAAATTTTGATGTGAATTAATGAGATAATCTAAAGTATCGTTGGCTACACTGAATTGTATTTTTTCTTATAAGACAATTTTGAATATCCTAATGCCATGGTTTTGATAAAATAATATTTTACATCAATTTTTTAAGTTGTTTTTAGTGTGAGCTGTGACCTGTGAAGTAAAGTTTACCGTTTACTTATTACTATTTACATTTTATATTTAGATTTCAGAAACAAGAGAAGAATTTTATTTTTACCTATTATTGAAATTGAATACAAATTTGCATTAATTTTCTTTCGTGAGTATTAACTTTCATATAGAATCGTTCAATACGTTTGTGCAAACTCACTACAATAGTATCATCTATTTCAAATTAAGAAGTTATGTAAGTTTCTTTACTGTTTACTATATAGTTTTACACGTAAAAAATCAAAATTAAGTTTTACAAAAATATGTACAATCATTTAACAATTTTTTTGTTCACTTGCTCTATGTTATACCTTATTCACGTACCAATTATATCTTAATTGTGAATGTGTTTATTGTGAATATGTAATTTAATTTATTAATTTTTTGCTCTTTGCATATTTTGTTATTACTGTTATATTATATTTTAATAGATATCAGTTTTAAAAATCTATAGTGACTACAGTTAAATATCATACGAATGACCTATTTATATGATATATAGTTACGGTCATAATTTAACAATTAAAGGCATTGACAGTAATATTTGGTAAAGGAAGTGTATATATTATAAGAGATAGAAGATTTAATCTCAAAAAATGCTTATTATATACGATTGAAAGTGGTATATGAACGACTGTTAATGTAATTAATGAAGTTTCCAGAAATTTTCCATTCATTTTGAATGCAAGTGAAAATTTGGTTGTCTAATATTAACCATGTATATTAAACTGATTAATAGAATTTTTATTTTAAGATTCATAACTTCAAATTAATAATGTAAAATATTAATAAATTG
>JAIUCT010000019.1:4546974-4559394 GCA_021307375.1 Tetraneura akinire | reverse complement strand
TTTTTTTTTTTAATTTTTTTTTATAATTTTTTTTTTTTTTTTTATCTTTATTATTAAAATTTGAATATCGAAGACCGTACCAGGACATCGACGCTAGCGGCGGCATTCGACGAAGATAATAACGAAGACAGCAAAAGCATTCGACTAGAGCCATGCCGACGATGGTGTCGGTATCTGAATAGGTACTTAAATTACGTGAGTTACGGCTCACCAACGACGGGTGACTTTCGTCTTAAGCATTAACCACCACCGGACCACTTCCGCCTGCAATACCATCCGACAACGGTGGCATCCGACGGAGACAGTAACGAAGACAGCAACAACTTTCGACTAGAGCCATGCCGACGATGGTGTCGGTAATCCGAACAAGTACGTTCCGTGATACATTACGTGAGTTACGTCGCTCACCAACGGCGGGTGACTTTCGTCTTCAGCATTAACCACCACCGGGACCACCTCTGCCTGCAACACCATCCGATAACGGCGACATCCAACTACGATATCAATCGATACGCATCTTTTATATTTTATCTTTTTTTTTTTTTTTTTTTTTATATTTTTTTTATTTTGACTACATATTTATTTTAGTCGGCCATCCCGTCCTACCTTTTCCTTGTCTAATTAAGCGGGTCAGCCTTTCTAACGGCTAATTGCATAAGTCTACCGGTGCCCTCTCTCATCTGGTCACTTTCTCACACTGCACCAATCCCACGTCATTGGCCACATGTATATTTTATTAAATACTATAAGAAAAAAGGAAAACGTAATAACTTAAAACATATGATGTCTTCATTTATAGGCGATGGCTAACCCTCTACCTACACAATATTGACCGTATCTTATATACATTTTATTATTTAATGCACAATAATATCATTGAATAATGTGTTATCTATATAAAAAAAAAAATAAATACCAACATGAAGTACTATTATTCTACGTCAACCATAATATTTTTATTTATTAGGTATTATTAAAAATATTGCGTTTGTGTTTCATATTCCTGGAGAACTATACTATAATTTACATTATTTATATATTTTTTTTGTTGTGAATTTTTATTTTGATTATCTCTATATTGTTTCATAAATAAGTTCTGAATCTGATGATTTTACTAAAAAACGTATATTTAAAGGTGGTGCACAAAAAGTACTAAAATTATCATAATACAGAAAAAGTAACAGCAGATATCATTAAAGTCACCAAGTAGGTTCATAATATTTCATATTTTTTGTCATAAATAATATATGGCGCGTACTATGTATTTGTTATGTGAACTTTTATATATAATAGGTAATAATCCGAATATGCGTGTAGTTTAATATCAAAGTTTTAATAATTTTATTTAATGTATCATATAATATATCACACTACCAGTAGACACAACAGGAAAAATAACAATTTTGTGTTTTGTCTTTTGTTATATAGTAACTTGTAATTTATCCCCTTATTTTTTAATAGTTTTTTTAATATCTTTCTTTTAATTATAAGAAATGTATAATTTATATGTAAAATGTGTATTTTAATATGAAAGTTTCAATAATTTTATTTAATGTATCAAATAATATATCACACTATACCAGTAGACACAACAGGACCATAACTCGATAAATAACAATTTTGTGTTTTGTTATATAGGAACTTGTAATTTATCCCCTTATTTTTTAATAATTTTTTTAACATCATTCTCTTAATTATAAGAAATTTATTATGTATACAGTACATTATACATCTACATCTACATTGCGATGCTCTTACTTGGGCTTTACATGGATATTTTATGACAACGACTAAATTAGTTAAAATCCATTCATTAACGGGTAAAAAACTAAAATGGTGACAACAAAATTACATATAATATATATATACTCGTATATATAATTACTACTTATGTATTCATTTTTTTCTACACATTTTTTCATTAATTAAATAAACATCAAATCTTTGGTCCCAGGTAGAAAGGGCTTAAGTCATTTTTTGACAAAAATTTTTGTTTTTCACTATAATTATTGTGTATTTTTCGCTTGATTTTTTGATCCAGGTAGCATAAGTCAGAAATTAATATTTTTCATATTATAAAGAAAATAAAAAGGGCATACCTATCTCAACATTACACACTTTTTTTTTGGTTAAAAGGGCATATGAGGTGTATGATGACTTGTCTTTTTTATCATTTTATTAGTTAGGTATAAATGGCTTAAGATGACTTACGACTTTTGTTACCTATATCATAATATAATGGCTTAAGTCAAGAAACAGTATTTATATTCATTATCATAATAAATTAAAATATTATAATATAGACATAGGTATAGAGATATATTATAATATAGTACTAGCTATATATCATTTTTATTATTTACGTAAACAAGTTTGACACGTGGACAGTATGACACGTGTACTTAATATTAGATAAAAATAAAAATAAGTAGTTATTTATATTAATCATAATAATATAATGTTGTTATTTTAATCAATTTATCATTATTATTATTTGTTCATTCCAAAAACTTCATTGACTTTAGTAGTTAAATCAATAGTCACATTGTTTTCATGGTTTCACTTTCAATTTTTGATATATTATTTAATTATTATACGTAAGTTCAAATAAAGACCAATATATTATTTAAGTTATTATAATAAAATTCAAAAATGAAAAAACGTGCATTACGAATAATTGAAATGACTAAAAAGAAACTAACTTTATCAAATGATATTGGTAAGTAGAATATTATATTAAATATGAATACGATTTTATTACATTCCTTACTTCCTTTACTGTAACAAATTATATAATAATAAATAAAACAAATGATTAACAGATGAATATGATATAGACAATAATTTTGATCTCGATCAAGATTATATACCAGAATCATCAGATAATGAATCTGATTTATCAGGTCACAGAGAAGAAATTCAAACACTAATGAACGAATCATTTATTCAAGATATAATAAATGATAACTCGAATAATATTATGAAGGTACTTAATACTTAAATTAATTAATATTTTAATTTCAAATTTATAACCTAATGTTTAAATATCATTATGCAATAAACAATAATAAATTATATTTATGTACTATAATAATATAATAAGTAATTGATAAAAATTATTTTATAATATTATATATATATGTATTTTATTATTACATTATAGATATTGAACAAAATGAATTTGAAGTTCCAGCTGGCGGAAATTTAACTGTTTTAAATAATTTAGGTTAGTATTAAATTTAATGCATACCTAATTTAAAAGTTTTATTATTTTTTTTAAAAGTTAAAAATTGTAACTAAGTACTATAAAAAATTAATATTTTTTTAATGTCAATTTCATAAAATTTACAAATCTGTAGTATTTACTATAATCCAATTATATCAATATTTATTGATTTATAATAATTTTTTGAAGTAAAATAATTTTTTTCTGAGTATCTATTACATTATTTTAAACAAAATAATTTGACATTTTAAACTGATTACTGCTTTAATTTAATTGTAATAATAAACTAGTTTAAATGAAGCTGAAGATTTTAAAGTCTTAAATTTAAGAAGAAGAAACAAAAGTATGGACAACATCATTAATTTAAAAAATACTTATAATGCTTCAGTACCAATTTCTAAAGAAAAAAAACAAGATCTTCTTGACATACTCCCGTTAATTCCAAATGTGTATCATGAATTTTATAAAAAACCTTACAACTAATGAAGAAGAAAATGCAAGAGATGATCCAGATCTGTATGATACTGATTATGATTAATATTATTATTTTTTATATGTATTTAATAATTATTAACATGATAAAAATTAATAATTATTTAGGTACTTATTTGATTTTTTTTTATTATGTGAAATTAGAATAATTATGATTTTAAAGAAAACACAATTGTAAAAAAAAATAAAGGAATATTTCAAAATTTAATATATATTTATTTATTTCAAACTTTAAATATGTAATTTAATATAGGATTTAAGTCCTTACAAGGTATTGTGAAATGGCTTAAGTCATTATCAAAAGGACTTATGTCAAAAATATTAAAATACAAAGGACTTATGTACAATTATTTTATAATAAAATTATGTGAGACTAAATCAAACATTACTATCAAATAGTGCTACATTTTTTGAAAATTAGCCAATTTTCAATTTAGGCTATTATATAAATGTTACAGCAAAATAATTTTTTAAACTTTCAAACACTTGTACTGAAAACCTACAAAATTTGACTCATGCCCTTTCTACCTGGGACCAAAGAAATACCTAGTAACCTATAGGTTAGGCTTTTTAAAACGCCCAGTATGTACCGGTCCTTTGATTCTATTACATTGGTACCTATTGGTGTCCACCTATAATTTGGGGGGGGGGATAAAACTTCATAATATGACAGTACAATGGTTCGAGGTCATATCATACGGTTGTTTTGCACGTGTATGATATGACCTCATACATGCAAATATATACCGCATAAGTAATTACTTCCCTAACTGCAAACACCGATTTTGTCATATCCCGTGCGTTACTAAAGCATAACGCAAGAGATCATATAGTCATATCAAACTCATATGTTGATTATGACATAACGCATTAGCCAGTCATAACATACTCATGTGTCGTTATGACCTCACACAATGCGTTGTACATATATGCAATAAAAATCGTCATATCCTAGCGTAATCATAAGTATACAACCCCCCCCCCAACACCACCACCCCTACACCTAACCACCAAACAACCACCCCTACACATTACCTCCCACACCATCACCCCACACACCTACACCTTAACTTAACACCTTACCTCCACCACTACAACCCTACAAACCCACCACCTACAGACTTTACCCCCAACCCTACCACAACCACCACACAACCACCCTCACACTTTAACCACACCCTATATAGTTTGTCCATGATATTAAGAGTAGTATAAAAAGTTGGTTACAATTATCTTTTAATACGTTACATGCTCAACATTAGTATAAAAATAAAACTATAAACGAATCATTTTATCAATTAATAATATTAAGTTATGATGTGAAAATAAAAAATGTTTAATATTATCCATGAAATTATTATATAAATTGTTGGTATTTTAAATAAGATAAAATTAAGTAAATTTTTTATTTATATAAAATTCCGAAAATATAATGTAAAAACAAAATCCTATTATAATTATTAAAAAAATATATATCAAGAGCAGTAATTAATTTCTAACATTCACAAAACATTTATTTTGACGATTCGTAATAATTATGATTACCTATATCAAAAATAATACTTTTATCCCGGTTGATCAACATAACTGCTACGTTAACAACGATACAAATATAAAAATAATATAATAAAATAAGGTACCTGGTACATACCATGTTAGACAAACTGATACTGCCCTCCTGGAGTCCTCGCTCTTGTACTTTGAACATTATACATTGCTGGATCCTGGATGCTGGAACCTGGATAGTGGACACTAGCCACGATACAAATCTAATATATTGACTTACCTGTACCTATATAAATAAAATTGGTACCTAAGGTATATTTTATAAAGTTTTATTTTTCAATATTTAAAAGTATTGGTTGCAAGAAAGATATAAACAACAAAATTTAATATTTAATTATTATTTTCACAAAAATTATATTACTTTGAGTTCTTTAATAAAAAAAATTTATTAGATACTTAACTAAATATTTAATGTAATGTGTAAATTATACATATTTTTAAAACAGAATTTATAAAACATTAAATTGTATACCTACTACGTAGGGTGTTGTCTTAGATTTAATAATATCCTTAGGTACCAAGTTAATAATATTTTTTATGTAATCTTAATTTGATACTAAATTTAAATAATAACGTATAGGTATCAAAACTCTGAATTATGGTTATTTTAGGGTGACCATATTATGAAAATAAAAAAAACGGGACTTCCCCCCCAACGAAATAAACCCTCAGCCATATACATTCACTATTCACACATATGCACACAAATTTCGAGAGTAAAAGTCCAAATCTCTGTCATAATATCATAAGCAATTATCTTGTTATTACTTTACCCTTTTTAGTAAAATAACCTAAATAATAAAATATTTTCTCTTAATTATTCATCAAACGACACACGTTGTATTCATTTGCATTTTATATTTTTTTCATATATAGATACTTTTTTACAAACATTAATACGATTATTATATAATAAATAGGTAATATTGAAATTAAAACGGGACAATCTTCTAAAAACGGAATAAAAAGTGTTCCATTCGAAGTTTGACGGGACGAGACGTGATGATCAAAAAAGGGATAATCCAGATTTAAACGGGGCGTCTGGTCACCCTAGGTTATTTTGTAGATTATTACGTAGGTACTAGTAATAAATATAATATATTTTATTATACCTATAATAATCTTGAATCGATATTGGTATAGTGTAAAATTATAAATAATAAGTGAAATTAATAACTAACTTCAATAATCAAAACCACAGTTTAACAATTTTTCTAAATGTCTAAAATATGTCAATAACTGTGTAATATTTATGTCACCCTATGAAATTTAATAGAAAAACAAAGCAAAAAAATTAAGGAGAGAAGTGATAATTACAATTATTTTCATAGATTTTTAATTCATTATATTATTATGAATTAAAGTGACAAACACAATTATTGAATAATATAATAATTAATATAAATTATTTAAAATTTAAAATATAAATTATTTAAAATTTAAAATATAAATAATAAAAAAAATTATATATGTACTTAATTAATAAATTTACAGATTGAATATTATTTTTAAATTTTAAATTTTAAATAAAACATATTAATTTAATCAAACTACAGGCATTAAAATTACATTATTTAATAATAGTAAAAAATAATAATACAACACAAATTTTTATCTTTTATTTCAAATACAAATGTTTAAAAATATTATTTATTGTATGGTTTATTACTATATTTTTATAATATTTGACTAACCTTATTATAATGTCCAGCACGCATTCATTTGCATTTTCTTATCAATTGACGAGTACGACGTGGTTCTAGTTTGACTCATTTTTGACTATTCATTTGATTGTATACTTGTAACTAGGTAAAAATAAATAAATTGTTTAAAATGTATAACAATAAAACGTTTATAAAGATAAAATATTAAATAAAATAAAAAAAAAAAATAATAACAATAATATGATGTTCTATCTCCATAAAATATTGATATATAATGTTGATTAATGGCTAATTGGTTTCGTGATATAAATTATTGTATTATTGAAATAAATATTTTGTAATAATTAGAAAATATATAAATACTTATTATAGATTATTAATTTTACTAATATATCAACTTTAAAAAATTATATAATAAATATCGAGAATGGAGATTTTTGTAATTTTTTGAAAAAACGTTAACCAATATGGTTTCACAATATAACAACCAATATTAATTAACTATTTAAAATTATATTAAAAACTTATATTAAAATAAAATAAATACCTGCCTAATAATTTTACAGGATTATTGATTATTATTTATAATTTTAAATATGTGTATATTACGTATTTTATTCATATTGTCTTTGAAATTATTTTATTTATCAATTATAATAAATATTTTAATACACAACGAAGTTATATTATATTTTATATTAATTATATAAAATATTATTTACTATTTTTTCATAATATTTCGCTTACCTTCATTGTGATGTCCAGCACGGAAAATCCATTTCCTTTGCAGTCGACGGTTATTGAATTCACCATGTATTGTAATACTTTATTCTACTTTGGCTCATTTTCGACTAGGTATTCATTTCATTAACTACCTTGTATAACGACGTAAAAATAAATAAAATGTTAAAATATTATAACAATAAAACGTGTGTATAAAATAAACACATATAATATAAAAACTATAATTATAAAATAAAAACGTTTGAAATTTGTAAAAATATTACAATAACTATATAATGCTCCATCGCCATAGAATATAGATATAATATATAAACGTATAATGTATAGTTTCATAACAGCTGTTTGGTTTTTAGGACATAGCACATAGATTTATTGCACCGTTGAAATAAATACAGCTATAAAGAAAAATTGATCTGTGTATTTTTGTAACTTTTTGGAAATAAGTTAATCGATAAGTGAAGATAAGAAATAAGAATATAATTTATAGAATTCAAACTACAAAATTAACAATTTTATTAAATAAAATGTTAAAATTTTTAAGAATAATATTAAATATCTATATATAAAATTAAAAATGTTAAAAAATTACAAAAGTTCTATATTTTCACGTCTTTACTTTCAATATTGCCTGATCATTAAATTATCGTAAAATATAGAAATTATGTTATAATAAATTCAGAAATATTATAAACTTTAAACCAGTGGTTCCCAACCTTTTTGGTATTACGGACCACTAAGAGAACTTCCGATACATCACGGACCACCAAATTTTATACCTTATTTTTCTTATAAATAAGAATAATTTTTTTCACATATTTTAGAACTATGTAATATCAGGGGCGGTTCCAGAGACTTGGTTGGGGGTTGTCAAGTCAAAATTTTGGGATAATTTTATAACAAAAAAAACACAAATATTTACTATCATATTTATACGTAATAATGTAATTTTGTTTTTAACAGTTTACAATTTTTTTAAATACGGTCCTGGTTGGGGGCCGTGGCCCTTTGCCCCCACCCTCGAACCGCCCCTGTGTAATATGAATTTATAAATAAACGACGTACTATACACGATTGTCAATAATTATTGTTATGCCTCAAAGGAAAATTAAATTATTAAAATATTTTTACATTTTTTAAGTGTGACTCGCGGAGTCGCGGACCACCTCACAATAGCTCGCGGACCACCAGTGGTCCGCGGGCCATAGGTTGGGAACCTATGCTCTAAAAGAACACAATATTAATTGCATAATATAATAATTAAAAATTAATATTACCTATGTAAAATTTAAAATTTTATTAAAAACTACAAAAATTAAATAAATAAATTTACAGATTGAATATTATATTTAGTTTTATATTTCATTCATAATTTCTTTAAAATTATTGTATTTAACAAATGTAATAAAAATAGTAATACACAGGGAAATTATTATCTTTTATTTAAAATATTATTAATACTATCTTTGTATAATTTCTTCACTTACCTTTATTATAATGTCCAGCACAGAATTTGCATTTCCTTAGCAGTTGACGATTGTTGAATTGACGATTACTTTCATACGTGATTGAATAATATTTTGACTCATTTTCGACTATTCTTTTATTAATAAACTTGCAACTACGTTAAAATAAATAAAATGTTAAAAAAAAAGTATAACAAAAAAATGTTTACACAAGTATATATAAAAATAATAATAAAATAAAATATAAGCGACGCAAATTTTTATAAAATATTATAATAATTATAAATTATGTCCATCGCCATAGAATATAAATGTATAATAGATGTAAAATACTATAATGTACCTAAACGGCTGATGCGTTCGATGACATAGAATAATAATTATTGTATTATTGAAATAAATAATAATAATCCATACATAGAATAGGTATTAGAGAATATACATTATCAATTTTAAATAGCGATAAAAAAATTTAGACTGAAGATTTTTGTAACTTTTTAAAATTACGTTAATGAGCAATATGATATTATGCTTCAATAAAATTTTCAGACATTAAAACCCAAAATTGCCAATTTTATTAAACATATGGTAAAAATATTGAGAAATTAAAAGAAGCCATACAAATTATAGGTTTTCGATTACATTTTACATTGTAAAATATATTGTATATTAAGTATATATTTACATATTACTTAACATCATATCAAAATATTAGAAAAATCCTTAATCTCAATTTTTAGGTAGCTGTTTAAAGTTGATATTTTTAGTTTAAACGAAAACCTTAGAATCCTTACGAGTATTATTCTTATTATTTCTCAATACTTTTACCATAAAAATTGATAGAAAAGCCAAAAAATTTGGGAAATGTTTGAAGTAAAATTGTTCTATCAATTTTTCTAAATATGTAAATAATTGTGAAATGTGTTATCCAATACAATTTAATAGAACAATAAAACAATAAATTAAGGGTAAAGATAATAATTATATAATACATAGTAACTGTAAGATTGAAGATTGAACACACTTTAAGTGCATATAAACAATTTTACTTGTCTAAAAGCATTAATAAGTCTATCATATCATATGAAGTCCGTACATTTAAAATGATTATATTACGTATAATAAATTCAGAAAGTCTAAACGAACACATTATTTTATTACATAATGATGTAAGAATTAAAAATTAATATTACCTAACCATGTAAAATTTAAAATTATAAACTACAAAAATTAAATAGATCAATTTACAAATTGAATATTATATTTAGTTTTATATTTGTAGGTACATATTATTTTATTCGCATTATCTTTCAAATTATTATATTTAACAATTATAATACCTATTACCTATAATATAATAAATACATACCTACCTAAGTACCTACTAGTGTACAGCGAAATTATTATCTTTTATTTAAAATATATCCGTCTTATTAAAAATATTATTATTAATACTGTCTTTGTATAATTTCTTCCCTTACCTTTATTGGGATGTCCATCACGGAATTTTCATTTCCTCAGCAGTTGACGATTGTTCAATTGACGAGTATTGTAATAAATTAATTACATTTTGGCTCATTTTCAAATATTTATAAACCAATTTCATAATCTGTTTACGAATAAATATGGAAAACAACAACAAAAACAAAACTTAATAATTTCCATAGAATGTACATAATTTCCATAGAATGTACATAATTTCCATAGATTGTACATAATTTCCATAGAATGTACATAATTTCCATAGATTGTACATAATTTCCATAGAATGTACATAATTTCCATAGATTGTACATAATTTCCATAGATTGTACATACTTTCCATAGAATGTACATAATTACCATAGATTGTACATAATTTCCATAGATTGTACATAATTTCCATAGAATGTACATAATTACCATAGATTGTACATAATTTCCATAGAATGTACATAATTTCCATAGAATGTATATAATTTCCATAGGATGTACATAATTTCCATAGATTGTATATAATTTCCATAGAATGTACATAATTTCCATAGATTGTACATAATTTTCATAAGATAATATAGTCTGTAATTACCATATTTATAGTAAATCGTGATAAGTGATAATTTTATGTGGCAAGATCAAACGAAGCCCACGGAGCCTAATCTAAACCACGGATATATCTATATTATACAAAGCTTACGGAGCCTAATCTAACCCACGAATATTTATCATACATATATGTATATCTATTATCTAAACAGCTGATGCTCTGAGCTGCATTTTGTTCATTATTATATTTCTCATGATTATCTATGATTCTTATTTTTCTTGATGCAAAATGCGATAACGTAAACCTTTTTTTTAGACATAAATATTATAATAGTGTTATTACCTTATTAAGTATTAAGTACAATATGTATAAGAAACGAAAAGTTCTTAATACACCCAAATAATATTATTTTATTATTATACTATAAATTTTATAATTTCAATAATAACCATTCAGTGCAAAAACAATACTTTCTTTTTACAAATATACGGCGAGGCCCCTTCTACGACGAGGCCCGCGGAAAAACCCGCCTTTGTATATATGTAGTTCCGCCTCTGAATAGTTTTAATATTAGTAGTAATAAGTTTGTATATTTTCAAGGAATAAGTTAAAATGATAATTATTGTTATTACTATAACCATAGTTGATAGTTCAAACTTCTAGAGTATAAAATTTAAATTATTGGGGTAGGTGGGTGGGTCAAAAATAATTTAATTTTGCTCCACAAAAATGTATTAGACTCGGCGCCACTGGTAAACACATATTGTTTATTATAATATTATATAATTAGCATTTCACAAAATTAAAAGATTATTATACATATTTTGCACAATGCATTAAAAATTTTTTAAATGTGGTTCCATCCTTTGTGTCCAGGAAACATCGTCTCTTTTTATAAAATAAAATTAGCTAAAAAAACCAATTCTAATTTCTTTTAGATTCTGAGCGAAGCGAAGTTCGTATTGGTTTTACAATGATGTGTGATTTTTTTTATGTATGAAAACAAAATTACGACCCGAAATAATGCTCCGATTTTCACGAATAGGGTATGTTTCCGGTAGCAAAGTGGATGTAGTTGGTACTTTTTCAAAATTTTCGAATTTCTCAAAATTGACCCTAGAAAAAACTACGAAAAAATGACGAAAAAACGGCATTTTTCACGAAAACTGAAATTTCGATTAATTCGATTTTAATATTTCACTATAACTCAAGCAATTTTTAAGTTAGAGACTTGAAAAT
>JAIUCT010000019.1:4520955-4546874 GCA_021307375.1 Tetraneura akinire | reverse complement strand
TTTTTTATGTCTGTGTACAAAAATACTACCCGAAATAATGCTCCGATTTTCACGAATAGGGTATGTTTCCGGTAGCAAAGTGAACGTAGTTGGTATTTTACTTAGGTCATTTTTTGAATTTCTCAAAATTGACGCTATGCGGTAGAAAAAACGGCGAAAAAATGACGAAAAAGCGGCATTTTTCACGAAAAATGAAATTTTGACAAATTCAATTTCTATATTTCACGATAACTCAGACAATTTTTAAGATAGCGACCTGAAAATTTTTTTGGGTGTTCACATAGCTATTATATATATGTGGTAAAATTTTGGAACCGTTACATTAATTTTTCTCCAAAATATAGGACTTTGAATATTTCGTAAAATTCTCGTTTTTACGTATATAATGTGTGATAAAATTGTCAATTTTGGGTATTCTGGTCTGAAAATTTTACTGAAATATACTTACATATTACTTAACATCATACTAAAATATTAGAAAAATCCATTGTCAAAATTTTTTTTTATAGCCGTTTTAAGTTGATATTTTTAGGAAAACGAAAATCTTAGAATTCATACGTATAAATAAATATTCTGAAAACACTTTTACTACCCGAAATAATGCTTAGATTTTCACGAATAGCGAGTTTCAGATGTAAAAGTGGATGTAGATGGTACTTTATTTAGGTCATTTTTCGAATTTTTCAAAATTGACTATAAGCGGTAGAAAAAACTTCGAAAAAATGACGAAAAACGGCATTTTTCACGAAAAATGAAATTTTGACGAATTCAATTTCTATATTTCACGATAACTCAGGCAATTTTTAAGATAGAGACCTGAAATTTTTTTTGGATGTTCACATAGCTACTATATATATGTGGTATAATTTTGGAACCGTTACATTAATTTTTCTCCAAAATATAGGACTTTGAATATTTCGTAAAATTCACGTTTTTACGTATATAATGTGTGATAAAATTGTCAATTTTGAGTATTTTAGTCTGAAAATTTTACTGAAGTATACTTACATATTACTTAACATCATACTAAAATATTAGAAAAATCCCTAATCTCAATTTTTTTTTATAGCTGTTTTAAATTGATATTTTTAGTTCAAACGAAAATTATAATCTGACTGAACTTCGCTCAGAATCGTTTTTTCGAATGCAATGGTTTATCATTGCATTCAAATTCTAAGTAAAATTAAACGCTATGATCCGCACACCTGTATCCTGTGCGGCAGGAGTATCAGCTCTTTTTTTTTTTTACGTATATGTTTGATAAAATTGGCAATTTTTGGTATTAGGGTCAGAAAATTTTACTGAAGCATACTTACATATTACTTAACATCATGATCATACTAAAATATTAGAAAAATCCCTAATCTCAATTTTTTTTTTATAGCTGTTTTAAGTTGATATTTTTAGTTCAAACGAAAATTATAATCTGACTGAACTTCGCTCAGAATCGTTTTTTTCGAATGCAATGGTTTATCATACTGTGCGGCAGTAGTATCAGCTCTTTTATTCAAATATTAAGATATTATACAATATTGAATAATGAATATTATTTATTTATTATTTTGTTGAATTGCCTAGAGCGGTCGTCACAAGTTCACAGCTTACGTCATGTTACGGCCGTCGCGAATTCCTATTTAATATTGGTGCCGGTTGGTTCCCAGAGGCGTATTTACGGGGGGGATGACCAGGTTTAAACCCTCCCATGACCAAAAAAAAATATATAATATATATATATATATATATAAATAATTTTATAACTCTATGAAGTATGAAAATTTTTATCAATGTTTGTAAAAACAACCTAGAAGTTAGACCCCCCCCTTTATGAATTCCTAAATACCCCTCTGGGGATTCTATATATAGAGCAAAAGTATTGATTAATAATTTTTTCGTCAACTTTAATAATTAAAATAATATAGCATATAGCTAAAATAAAAAATATAAATTTAAAAATCATCGTTTTTTGGAAATTTGCAGAATTTTAAATTTGGATTATTAGGCACTGATTTACCACAATCCATGTACACACATTTACATCCACAACTGCGAGACATATTATTTTTTTGTAATATGCAACGAATACAAATTGTAATAATACAAATTTCACAATTATTGTCAAAGTCAATAACAAAAAACGAATAACAAATAACGATAAAAATATCCACACTATTATTTTTGGGCTCCCATTTCTTTAATTTTATGTTTCTATTAATTAGCATTAAGTGAGCTATCTATGTTCTATGTATATTTAATCAATGGTATTACCACAGATAACATAAAACATTAAAATTTATAAAAATTTATGTTATCTGTGGTATTACTGTAATATTAATTTTATAAAATATCTATTAAAAATACTAGATGGCGGTTGTGTTGCTAGGAGGTAGTTTTTCCACCGTACCCCACTTCACATTCGTTATACTTATTCTTTTATCTATAATTGTAGCCCGTGTTTGTGTTGATATTTGGATAACTTGGCCGTTTCCCTTTCCATCTTAGATCATATAATATTATATTAATATATTGTATAATGATTTAAGGTTTCCAATTTTTCATTTACCATTATTTTGCTCGTTCATAATCCCCTACGTTCTTTTATTATTTTAAGCCATACTATTTAGTATTAATTATTATTAACTGATTATTATATTACCATTTTATATCGATCAAGTATCTGTATTATTGGTGGTTGATTTTCACTAATGAATTGTGATTATTTTGTTGGTGTTAACGAAAACGAAATAGTAAATAATTGATATACCTACCCAATATTTGATGTAGGTACACTCATAGTTTAAATTATACTTCTTGTTAATGTTTTAAAATTCAGAACATTACCAAGTCTAATAATGATTAAATAAATAATATTATTATTACAAATTTTGTAAAGATTTTAATATATTACAGATTTTCAACGAATTGTTTCGGAATTAGAATTTAAATATTGTAGAAAATATAATGTTATTGCCTGCTACTCGCTGCTAGTTGAATTATAAAGTGAGTAAATCCATTGTGTATTTTATACTTACAGTTACAGACAAACCTAAAATTATGGCCTTAATTACCTCAATATATCTACCTATTGGGTAAAAAATATAATTAGGTACCTATTAGATATACGTTATATGTTATGTTAAAGTATTATCTTAATCTTGGTACAATTTATTTATAACCAGAGTAAATAATTAGTAATGATTTATTAATATTGATTATTATTTATATTATTAAATAATATCAATGTGTTGCATTAAAATATTTGGAAAATGTTATATTATAAATTAAAAAATAAACCTATTAAAATTTTGTAAATATTTATACCATGATGGAAATTAAAAACCCATTTATATAACACTGCCAAAAATATGAATTACTGTATTTGTTACTTAATATTATAATGTATAATCATATTAATATTTATTACTTGATCTATTATATTTTTTACACGTGATAAAAAGTAGTTGGTAGTAGACCACTTTAAATTAGTTATACAATGTAATCACAAATTAGCTCTTAAGACAATGTGTTCTTTTTTGACTCGTGCTATATGTTTTTAGATAAAACAACATTAAAACATAATTACAAGATGGATAAGAGCAGTATTAAACAACAGTTAAAATTTGCGAAAGAAGAATTTATGAAGAAAAACTTTTCTGATGTAGTTAAATTATGCAAAAAAATCCTAATATCTGATCCTAATAATATTCCCTGTTTGATTTTGTATGGTGCCAGTCTATTGGAAATACCATCTAAAAAAGATGAGTCTATTCAACAATTTCAAAAAGTTATTGATTTATCACCTAATAATTTATATGGATGGCAAGGTGTTGAGCAATATTACGAAAAATGTGATAAATCTTTAGTTGCACAACAATTATTTTACACATATGCTAATTTATTGTGTTTAGAAACTGATGATACCAAGTGCAAATTACGTTCCAAAAAATGTGTTGAACTTTGGAAAAATTATAA
The DNA here is from genome assembly GCA_021307375.1 of Tetraneura akinire. Classification (NCBI taxonomy): domain Eukaryota; kingdom Metazoa; phylum Arthropoda; class Insecta; order Hemiptera; family Aphididae; genus Tetraneura; species Tetraneura akinire. The sequence goes on along the minus strand of JAIUCT010000019.1, from coordinate 4,542,905 downwards.
AACAAAGTTAGACTTAAAAAATTTTGTATCAACTGTTTTGCCAACAATTGAAAATAATGAAATTACGCCACAATTTATGGCCATATGTAGAGTATTAGTTGAGTTTCCATTTACAGAAGAAACTATATTATTGGATGAATATTTAGAAAATATATATCTAACATTATGTGAAGATGATAGTTTTGATCAAAGATTTGAAATTTATTGCAAACTTATTCCACTATTAAAGTCTAAAGGAAAGAGACAACAACTTGTTGATGTGTGCGAAAAAATGTTATCCATCTATAATAACAATTCTATAGCAATAAATTTTTTCTGTGAATCGTTTATCAGCAATTATATAAAGACTATAACTGACACAAATAATGATGAAATATTGAAATTAGTTGACCAAATGAGTTTAGTAATTTTTGAAAGATCAGAAATTTTACTTTTAGCACAACCAACAAATCCAAACTCTTTAATTGCTAAAAGTATTGCTTTAAGAAAAGAAAACAAATTTGAAGAAAGTCGTAAGTTATTAAGAAAAGTTCTTCAAGTTACTAGTCGTTCATGGCAATCATGGTTTTTACTAACCGAAATTCAAATTATTATTCATTGTTATGATGATGTAATACGATGTGTTCAGCAAGCGAAGAAAATTATGAAACCAACATTTTCTTGTTATGAGACTATGCTTATGTGGGAAATTGAGGCTAATTGTTGTTCTCGACAGTGTTGTAGTATACAAGGATGTCAATTAGCTATTGATATGTATAATAAAATTGCAGATGTTAAATTAATTGATTATATTATTATAGCTAGTTGTAATTTAAATGATCAAAATACCGCAAAGAACTATTTAAATATATTAAAAAATAAAAGTGATAGAGATGACCACTTTTTGTATTTAGAAGCATTGTATTTTAGCCAATTCGACCAACTCGATGATGCTTTAAACTCTCTAAAGAGTATTAATTCATTAAATACTGATTTAATATTATTATTTGGTGATATATTGTGGAAACAACAAAACATTTTTGAGGCAGGTAAAATGTACTTGAATGCTTCTCGAATTTCTCCTTATAGATGTGATTTAATTACAAAATTAGGACATTATTATAGAGAAATAAATCAATTATCTGTTGCTATGACTTGCTATGAAAAGTCTATTATGTTGAATCCTGACGATGAAGAAAATGGACTTGCTTTATCAGATACATACATATTTTTGTCAAAATTAGAAGAACAGGAAGTATTATTAAATTATTTAAAAACTACAAAAAATGTCAAGTGGGCTTCTTTAAGGTTAGGTGTACATTATTTAAAATTAAAAAATTATGAAGCTGCTGTTGATAATTTTCAAATTGCTGTCAAACACGACCCGAATAATGCTAACTGCCATGAATGTTTAGGTGATGCTCTTTTGGGACGAGGATCTCTTATTGGTGCAAAACTTACATATTCTAAATGTATAGAAATCAATCCAACTTTATTATATCCAAAGCTCCAAACAGCTAAAATTGAATATCGCATTGGTCAAGTTGATTCAAGTATTCAGTTGTTTTATAATATTGTACATAATTATTGCAATGATTTTAATGCATTATTAGAAACAGCCAAAGCATTTATAGAACACGCTAAATCTATTTTTGATTGTCAAGTGCAAACAAGTCATGATTTATGTAAAAATGCTTGTGAGTACTTGTATAAGGCATTAATGATAAATAACCGATATGCACTAATTTGGAAATTATTTGGAGATTTGTGTCTGTTTATTGCTGCAATGCCTGAAGAATTTTCTTGTATATGTTTACCATCTAATATATTTAGTTCAAGTTCAGGAAGTTATGAAGTAAAAGGGTTACAACTTTATACTTATTCCAGAAAGTGTTATTCACAAGCATTAAATATGACATCAAAAAAAGTATCATTAAATTCTGCTCAAAAGTATATTTGGTATGATATAGCTAAATGTTACTTAAATAATGCATTAAATATTGATATTGAAAAAAATGAGAGATTAGAATTTAAATCCAAAGCAAACCAAGCTATTAAAAAATGTTTATCATTAGATCCAAAAAACAAAGATTTTTGGAATACTATGGGAATTATTAATGCAATAGAAGAAACCACAAATTTACATCTAAGTTACAACTGCTTTGTTAAGTCTTTAGAAATTGAAATAAATTCAGTTGCTTACAATAACTTAGCTGTTATATGTATGATTCACAATGATGTAAGTCTTGCTCAAGAAGCGTTTATTTTGAGTCAAAACGTTGATCCAACATTGATTAATAGTTGGATTGGTTTAGGGTTACTTACTAAATTTGAAGATCCCGCTAAATCAACAGACTTGTTTTATCATTCAACAACATTAGGATATCATGAAGAGAGTATTTGTAATTATACTGAGGCAAAATGCAAACAAATTGATCCAGATACAACGGTAACAATAACAACTCATCAAATTCAACAGAATATTGATAAGCTTATATGGCTTACATCTAAAAATCCTAAAAATAGCTGGGCACAAAATGCATTGTCAATACTATACAGATATTCTGGTTTATATGGAAATGCTATTAGGACTGCGGAAAAAGCTGAAAAACATTGCATGCCTGAAATGCAAATAGGCATACGTAGGAATTTAGCATTCAGTCTTTTAAAAGCGAAACATTATCAAGAAGCTATTGAAAAATACCTTCAAATGAATACTATGAATTTATATGATAAATTTGCATTTGCATTAGCACTTAATAAAATTGGTCAATACCAAGAAGCTTATGCTATGTATGAATCATTAACTGAAAATAAATCTGATTTGAATATTGTATCTATTGCATTTCTTGCTATGGGTGCAATAGCTTTTAGCAATTATGAAGATTATGATAAAGCTACCACATTATTCTTGAAAAGTATACAAAACAATACAGCTAATGTACAGGCATTGCTGGCAACATTTGCACTAGGAATTGTAACACGAAAAAGTAATCTTTCTAGAACAATTTTGCAAGAAATGGTATTACATAAGAATAATCCTGTGTACTTTAAAGATATTATTCGTTTTGAGACATATTTTTACTATATAAATCGTCAGCCAAATATATCATTAAAATTAATAAGTCGTTATGTCCACAGCAATCCTAATAATGCACATCTATGGGTAAATTTGGGTTTTATATTATTGAATTATTACATGGCCAATGAGTCAAAACGCAAAAGAGAACTCGGCTCTCATATTTTTAAATGTGCTATGGTTATTAGTAATAAAACTTTAGAATTAAAAAATGCTTTAGTTTTGACTACTATTTGTAATTTATTTGATGGTGAATTGAAAACATGTCTAAGAAATGTTTTAAAAGGAATTCATTTGTATCCTACATCATCAGAATTATGGACAGTATTATTAAATACTATTTACTGTAGGGGTAATATTAATGATGCTAAGTTTTTAAAAAGCCATATCAATTTTGTTGTAAATAATTTAAATCCTAATGAATTTTTGAAATGTAATCTTTTAAAACTAGAAACTCATATTCCATAATTGTATTACTGAATAAAATATTTTTACTTATTATTTATAACAATTATATTTTACATATTTTTATTATAAATAATACATTCTTATGATTAATAATTGAATAGTATGTTTATATAAAAATCATGAAAATGTATTAAAAAAAAAATGTATTAGCTATTACATACCTAATTATTATATTTTATTAATAAACACATTAAATATTTTGATATAATAATTAGCATTTATCGTTCTTTATTTAATATCTTGAAAATAAAACATATCGCACTATACTATACAAATGTTCAATTTAAAAAATAGTTTTTACTTTTAATGTATATTTTATTATAACTAAATATTGGAATTATATTTCCAATCTAAATTAAAGAATTGAAAACATCCTGTTTCAGATAATTAATTTGATATTTAACCACTGATAATTTAATATAACTAATAAACCAACCATTATTTGAAATATATTGAAATTTAAAAAATTTATGGAAACCTTTGGTAGTTGGACATTCAGTAAAGAAAACGAACACTTATTGGTTGAAACATTGAACAAATTTAAAACAGACCATCAATGTAGTTCAGTACATACGCAGAGAAAAATAATTTTGTCATCCTTGACTAATTCATTGAAAGTACATATTAATATTATTATCATACGACAAATTTGATTATACTGAAATTATTATAATAATTATATTATTTTATTGTAAACATAGACACAAATCCAAGTTTCTACTAGTTCAAGTAGTGATGACAGTGACATTGATAGTGATTTTAATGCAGTAATGTGCCCTCCAAAATTTCATAAAATCATTAATGAGAATTCTGTAATTCATTTAGCCAATGAACCAAAAAATATTGTACCAGATATTAATTTTGATAGTGAATTATCAATCCAAAGTCAGATGCCAAGTAACTATAAAAATTAAAATTTAAAAAAATTAAAATTGTTATAAAATTTATAAATGTGTATTATCTGGGGTAATATGTATATTGTTGAGAATTTATATATATAATTAACATGCATTGATTTGAAAAACAAATCACTTGAGCATTTTATAATCATTTTCCTTGGCTCTGTGATAAATTATAATAATTTTATCCTAATTTATAATATATATAAAGTTATTGTATTTTATTTTAGTGAGAGATAATGAAGACACAATTAAAGTAATTATTGAGCTATTAAATAATGGAGATTATAATCCACAGGAATTAAATGATTTATTAAAGTTTAAACAAAATCATCAAAAAAACATATCAGATATAATTATAGACATATGGCCTGAAATGGTTACAGACAAAGCTCGCCATAATTTATGTGAAGCACTTATTAAAACTGATGCAAGGCCTCACATAATTTGTGAACAAATCTATACACTTTGGGTATGTAGAATACTGATTTTTTTAAATGTAATTGAATACATTTTTAGAATTTGTTATATATTATTATATTTTGTTATTTTTAGTTTAATACATGCGAATCAAACTTATCTGGCTTTATTGAAAGTCTGTCAAAACTGATAATTAATTTTCCAGAATATGCTTGCAAGTCATTTCTTGTCAAATTGCTCAATGATAAGAATTCAATTTTAGTAAAACATTTGGATTGGCTGACAGAAATCATGAAATCTCTTGATTTACAACATTGGTGTACACTCCTTACGTAAAAATAAAATAAAAATAATTATTTCTTTAATTAATTAAAATTTCTTTATTTAATTACTTTAGTGAATATGTTAAGTACTGTCATAGTATGGAAGAGCATCAAATTTCTGTTTTATCACACTTGGTGAAAAATTGCCAGGGAAATTTGGATGACAACACAGCCGAATGTTTAATTGTGTTATGTAGAAATTCAGTACACGAATATTCAGTAAATAGGGATTTCGCTCAATTTTTAATAGTTGTAATTGGTTCCATCAACTTAAGTAAATTTCAGTCAGAAATAACAAATTTAAGTGAACATCTTAAAGGTGCGTCAAAGTTCTTAATTATGAAAGCTCTAAAGGATGTAAAATAAATCTTAAGTAAAAACTTAATTTTTATTACACATTTTATACCTGTAAATTAAAATATAATATGTGATATGAAATAATGAAATAAGTATCAGTATTTAAATTATTTATTAGTATTAAATTTTTAAATTTTCATATTTCTATTTGTTTTTTATTTAAAGTTGTTTTAAATGAATAATATATATTTTATTGGTAAATAAAAAAAACTACATACCTATTTATGATGTATTAAATTGTATATATATATATATATATTTTTTTTTTTTTTTATTTAAAATGATAAATTGTAAAGTGTGCCAATATATTTATTTTTATATTGTTTTATAAAATATAATCATATATATATATATATATATATATCATATTTTTAATAATCCAATTTGTGGATTCATTTTTGAATGATTATTTTATAATATTATGTATATAATTTAATTACATTTCCATATTATAATATTAACGTATTTATTTAAGTTTTTATTAAATTTGTTTATCAGTGTTAATATAATTATTATATTTTTGAACACAACTAATTATTAATAAGTAATAATCATTTAAATCTTATATACCATGTACGATATATGTAATTATTTAGTTGAAAACTTGTACAATATAGTACATCTACAATTATTGTATTTATATTCACATAGGTAGGTACTAGGTATATTAAATTATAATTTATTGAGTTAATTTTAAATTTTTAAATAATGTGTCAACATCAGTATGTCACACATGTTTAGTTATTAACAGCTGCAAATGTAAAAAAAAAAAAAATAATTAATCAAATTGTTTTTGCTATGTAGTATGTACTTCATGAACAGTAAAACAGGCTAGAAAAATATTTTAAAACCAAATCAAATTTTATCCTATTGTTATATGTTATATTTCTTTAAAATTTTATTTTTTGAATATTGGTTGTATAAAATTTAATTATATACAATTAAATAACTATTGTTTAATTTTTTTTTTTTTTTGAAAACAAAGCGACCAAAAGATATATATAGATATAAAAAAGGTAATATTTATACTTTTATATGTTTATTATATATTTATTCAAATTTATGAGGAACAGCTATTTAATGACAAATTTAATTAACATTGATATTTAATTTTGATACTATTTCTTATAGTTCTCTAAATAATAACAAAAACATATTATATTAGTTATACATAAAAATCACAATTAGTAAATTAGGTAGTTACCTTTCTTAATTTTTCATTTTAACGGGATTTACAAATATTATAATAAGTTTTGTTTAATTGATACATTGTTAGTTTAAAAAACCTATTTCTTAAAATTAAAATACTACGTCAGACAAAAAAAAAAAAAAAAAAAAATTTATTGTTAACTAAATTCTGTAATGAAAACAAGTACATAATGGTTTTCTCAATAATTTATTATTCTATCACAAAGTAAGTAACCAAATTTGTTATTACGTGTATTATGGGTAAATGTTTATTAAACATCAGAAAAAAAAGACAAGCTGATACTCCTGCCCCTGGGATATAGGTGTGCAAATCATAGTGTTTAATTTTAATTAGAATTTAAATGCAATGATAAACCATTGCAATCGAAAAAACGATTATGAGCGAAGTTCAATCGGATAATGCCATTTTTTTCATAATGTTTTCGATTAAACTAAAAATATCAACTTTAAACAACTATAAAAAAAAAATTGAGAATAGGGATTTTTCTAATATTTTGGTATGATGTTAAATAATATGTAAGTATAATATTAGTATATTAAAATTTTTAGACCTAAATGCCCAAAATTGCCAATTTTAGCAAACATTATATACCTACATAAAAAAGAGAATTTTACGAAATATTCAATGTCTTATATTTTGTTGAAAAATAAACGAAACGGTTCCAAAATTTCCCCACATATATATAGTGCCCTATATGAATACCCAATAAAATTTTCAAGTTTCTAATTTCAAAATTGCTCGAGTTATCGTGAAATATTGAAATCGAATTCGATGAAATTTCAGTCTTCGTGGAAAATACCGTTTTTTCGTCATTTTTTTATGGCTTAGGATCAATTTTGAGAAATTCGAAAAATGACCTAAATAAAATACTAACTAAAACTTACATCTACTTTCCGACCGGAAACATATGCTATTCGTGAAAATCGGAGCATTATTTCGGGTAGTAAAAGTGTCTTCAGACATAAAAACAAAAGAAAAAGACACACATCATTGTAAAACCAGTACATTCTTCGCTTCGCTCAGAATCTAATATTAATAGTTTAATACAATTCAAGAATTTCTATAAAATCATTAATTTCGTTTGATATCTGAATAAAGTATTTATTTTATTAATAGTTTAAACTTGTTACCATGGACATATTATTTGTTATTATGGAATAAAAATAGACATACATATTGAGTCGTCGTATTTTTTGATCGGGTTTCCTCCCGCTTAAGAATATTATCTGGAAACTGGAAGATCACTGAAAATTTTCTGACCATGATCATAATTGGACCGTTATTTAATGTTCCTGCCAAGAACAAATTTTCAATAATAATAAAAAAAAAACGTTTGTGTTGAAATTTAAAACTTAGTTTTTTCAAAATTGTTTATTAAAAAGAATTGGAGTTGTTATTTTTAAAATTCTCTAGCATCCATTGACCACTGATCTGCCTAATTACTAAATATGAATATGATTTCTACTCGCTATGAAAAAGAAAATGATAAATTTTCGTGGTACGTATAATATGGTATATGTTATTTTGGTTGTATTTGTCATGACTCATGAGTAAACCAAATTATTAAATTAATATAATTATTTTTCGCCATTAAAAATGAAAATCAAATAGAGATTAAAGTGCGAGATTTATAAATTTTACGCTAGATTTAACTTTAAAATTTATTTCATAGGTCTTTAAATCATTTCTTTAGTTTTTTACGGGCGTGGACATTGAACGTGTTTGTGACTTGCTCTTGATGTGTATCTATCTACTTATTAGTTATTAGCAAAAATCAAGTACTATAACGTCTATGACTATAAACGTTAGTTTATAGTATTTGTTATTATAGTTATCAGTTTATTATGGAAAAATGGAAATCGTCTGGAGCAAGTAGCACAAGCATAGACTTAAAAAAGTTATAATATATTTTAGATTTTATGAGCACAGCGCACAAGTATCAACCTATAACAACTTTATTTATTATTTACTTATTTATTTATTTAATATTTAGTCAATGGCTATGGTATCAAACTATCAATTTTCATTATTCAATTGATTATTCCACCTTGGCACGAACTTGATATCTTAGTTCGTGACCTTGGTCTCAACTTCTCAAGTTATTTTTGTGATTTCCATAGATTAAAATACCTATATATATGTATAATTCATATGATTTCTGTATTATTTTGTTTTCCATGAAAACGTTCTTATCAGTTTAGTGGATCGACTCATCGTGTTGTAAATTGTAATCAGTGAAATTTGCCGGATGACGTCGTAATGGTTTTTCTTTAGCTTATAGCGTTATAAGCTTTAAATTTCCGAAAACAACTTTTGGATTTCGCCGTCCACAATATTTTTTTTTTTATAATATAATACCTAATTTAGTTGTTAAGTAATCTTAAATATTAAGATTCGTTGTCGGGGTAACGGTTTATTGGAAAGTGTACGCGTTTTATTTAATCGTAGTGTGTATATAAAATTAAAGCTGTTGTTTCAATTTTATTTTCCATCAGTTATCCATACCCTGATGTTACCTTCAGCAAAGTGTTTATAATATCATGAATCAAAAGTACTGGAAAATATTCACCAATAAATTATTTTTTCTAATTGTTTTTTATGTAAGTACTCCGGCTAATACCTATTGCATATTACCCAACAAATGATTAATTGTTTTATTTTTATAGGTTTATTTATTTAATAATCCTGTAAGTGGCAATGCAGTCCACCTTAACAGTCAAAATGTTGATATGACATTAGGTAACTAATTGTTTATAAACATATTAAAAATTGAAATTGAAAAAGAAACATTTTTAATAGAATACCTAATATTTTTTATATTGTTTTTTTCTAGTTAAAACAATTGATTTTATATTTTAACTGTACTTTTACTATTAATATACTATATTTTATGTTTCTGTTTAAACATAATCATGTTAAAGTAATACTTCAATGAATTTTTTTTTTTTATTCTACATAGGTATTTGCAAATCTTCAAACATAAACTAGCATTTATAAATTGAGTAAATTTGTATAGTAAAAATATAATCAAACTCTGATTTTTGAGAAATGTAAATTACATTTATCACTAAAACAAGTAAAATTTATTTATATTCGAAATTAAATGCATATGTTTTATGTTTCAGCTTCTAATGAGTTAGTTATAATTAACTTTTATGCCGATTGGTGTCGATTTAGTGCTATTCTTAAACCGATATTTGATGAATCTGCTATGAAAATTGCTGAATTATATCCTGACCATGGTAAAGTTGTTTTAGCAAAAGTTGACTGTGATACTGAAAGTATGTAAACATAATATACCAAACATTAATAATTTAAAATAAATTTATAAAACTTTATTTGTTGTAAAGTTTATTTATAGCTATAAACTTTTCATAACTTTATAACTCTTATTAATTATTGTTATATGTACCCAATTTAAATTTAATTTAATTTGTCAAGCTATAGGTAATATGAAATAATAAAAATGGCTCTAATAAAATAATGATGATAAAAAAAATTACAAAATTATTATAATTATTCAACAATTTATTGAATAACCAGTAACAGTAATGAACTTTAATACATTGTAACAGATTCAGTACAGTTTATATTATAAAATATTGCTGTTCAGTTGTTTTTTTTTTTTATTATTTGTAACTTATTTATGAGAAATCTAATTTTCTATTCAGGTTTAGAAATAATTCCTATGAACATTAATTTTAACTAGTTTTATTATTAATCAAATTATATTTTGGAAGTACTAAATATATGGTTGGTCTTATTTTTATTTAGATAAAGTATAAATATAATTTAATTATTATAATGAATTTGATATACTGTAAAATGGGGTGAATAGGAACTAAAAATGCACCTTTATAATAAATAATAGGAACAAACTTAGAAAAATATATTTGATATTACTCTCGATTGTGCTGTACCTGCATAGATATCATGTTATAAATAAATATTTAAAACATTCGTTTTTTTCACTATACAAAAAACTTCACCAGGTGCAGTCATTTACTACAAAAGTGAGTTATTTTTTTTATATAATTATCTAATTCTAGACACATATTAATGACAATTAATGTAGTTATATTCAAATTTTCAAAAGTTTATGTTTTGGTAGATATATGAATTTTATAAAACTTTATATTGACAAGTAGCAACACGTGATTATATTTGTAATACCTTCAATTTTTTTTTTTTGATTTTTTTATTAATTTTTTCTACTATATAATTTTATAATATATTATATTATAATTATTCTATTATTGTTTTTATTAATAATTTTCATAAAAATGGCCCATAAATATAAACAAACTGTACATTAAAAACTTATATGAAATATACAGAAAATCAAATTAATCTTGCTTTAGCTGACATTAAAAATGGTCTTTCTTATCGAACCGTTATGTTTAATAATTACTAATTTAATAATATTATAAGTTTGAAAGAAATTAATGTTCTTAATAAAGAAAAAAAGGTTAATTGCAGTTTTATATTTATTTAATAGATTATGTTAATTAAATATCAATTTATTAAATTTGATTTTTGGAGTATGACTCCGATAAGTTATGAATTGTATTATATGAAAAGTTTACATGTAGGTACTTAATAAATAAACTAATAATTTCTCAAGTTTAAAATTCAGTTACTCAAAAAATAATTTAAATAATATTTTTAAGTCATATAAATTCATATCATTATGAAAATATAAAAATATAAAATATTCATTTAAAACTGTATCATAATTTTTAAAAATATTTAAACTGATTCCATATACTTTTTAATTAATATTAAAGGGAATAATTCATAAATAATATGTGTGTTCCTATTCGCTCCACCTAAAGGTAAATAGGAACACAACTTATAAAATAATATAAAAATAACTATAGAATATTAAGTTATCATTATGTATGTTATAAATGTATTATTGTTCATACTATCTAGAACATGTTTCCTTAAATTTTTTTTTTTCAAAATTGAATAAGATATTGCAGAAAACCCACCTAATTTTTTAATACTAATAATTATCCATAATTAGACTTGTATATTAAATCATTAGAAACATTTATTTAAATTGTATTATTTTATATATATTAACAATATTGCAGTATAATTGTATAAACTATAAATATTTTATTATGTCTTTTATAAATTTAATGAATCTTTTTTTTAGCTTCCATTGCATCTAGATTTCAAATTACTAAATATCCTACAATAAAAGTATTAATTAATGGGCAACCAGCAAAAAGAGAATATAGAGGTAAACGATCAGTAGATGCATTTGTTTCCTTTGTAAAAGACCAGCTAGAAGATCCTATACAAGAAGTGGACAATATGTTTACTTCTACTGATGCTGTAGATGTAAGTTGAATAATATTCTTTATAATTATACATGTAATATTTTATTTCATATAAATTGAAAAAAAAAAATTAATATTATTACTATCTTTGTAAAAAAATCATTTTAGGTAAAGGCGCGAGTTATTATTGGATATTTTGAAAGCAAAGATACTTTAGACTACCAAACATTTAGAAAAGTAGCTACAAGTCTCAAGAATGATTGCCGTTTTTATGCTGGAATTGGGTAAACAAAACTTATAAGTGTTATTTATTTTTTTTTATTTTAATAATATTATTTCTAACATATTTTTTAATTTTAGTGAACCATTTCGTGCCATGCATCCACCTAATGAAACGATAATTGTATTCAGACCTGATCGTGCATCTCCAGAATCTGAACATCATACATTTAAAGGTACACCATCTGATTATGATTCATTAAATATATGGGCAACAGATAATTGCTTACCATTAGTACGTGAAATAACATTTGAGAATGCTGAAGAAATCACAGAAGAAGGTTTACCATTCTTATTGTTCTTTTATCATCCTAATGATTTAGAAACTGTTAAGCACTTTAAAGATGTTGTTGGCAAACATTTACCACAAGAAAAACGTAAGTATTCATTTATTATTCTAAAATATATTAATGTATTAAAAATGTATGTGTTCGTTGTAGAACGTGTAAACTTTTTAACGGCTGATGGCATTAAATTTGCACATCCACTACAGCACCTTGGAAAACGGGAAGTTGATCTACCTGTAATTGTCATTGACAGTTTTAAGCATATGTATCAGTTCCCAACAAGTAGCAGTTACAAAAATCATGAACATTTAAAACAATTCATTGATGATTTGTATTCTGGTAAACTACACAAGGAGTATCATTTAGGTCCGCAGGATATTATTAATATAGAAGCTGTTTTAAGCAATGATGATAAAACTGCTGAACAGAAGACGCTGCCGCCAGAATCTAGTTTCAAGAATCTAGCACCATCTAAAAACCGTTACACATTATTAAAAGACGAGTTATAGCCGATCGATACTATGTGGCGTATCGAACTATAATTGCGTCAGAAATAGATTTTACGTTATTAAATTGTTCTCGTATATGAATGAATTAATTGATTTTAATTTTTATTCATAATTTAAAATTTATGTCATTTATTTTTTTTTTTTAAATAGTATTATTGTTTCTCCTTCTAAATTTATTTAATTTATATTGTACCAAACAATCCATTATTATTGTAATGTAACATTTAATTATCATCTTAAGGTGCTGGTATACATTTACATTATATTTATATGTGTATATAATAAATCATTATTTTAATGGCATATTTTATTTTGCCATCCTGATGCCTATGCACAATTAATAATTATTATGAAAATGATACTGTTTTAAATTTAGGTTAGCCTGTATTTATTATTTATCGGAGTAATTATTCTAAAATTTGATGGCTTTAAATAATGAGAATTAAAATACTCATTTTGTAAATTTAATGTTATAATTATAATATTAATGTTTAATTATTATTTCAAAAATTTTATGTATTAAATCATTAAATTGTATTTCTTTTAAAACTATATTTGTATTGTGCGCTAAATTGATAAAAAAAAAAAAAAAAAAAAAAAACAATTATGAAACTAAGTACAGTTTATGAATTGATATTTACATTAGTTTTTCAAATATAATTTCTTTTATAAGATAACAATTTTCATTTAACTTGATTATAAATAATTAATTTAGTGCATATTAATAATGTTGAATGTTTAATTTATAAAATATATATATATATATTATATTATATTAAATATTTATAATTTCGTATAGTGTAGTATGCAATGCATCTTTATTACGATAATCATTAAATCTTAGACATGAATATTTGAAAGAAATTACAAGTCGCATCTTCTTTAGTATATTAATATCGTAGATATATAAACTTAGTATATTCGTAGTTTATACGTCTATGATTAATACAAATATCGTAGACTGGCCTTTTTTATATCAAATACATTGTTAGCCGCGTGTCAACATAGTGCTATTATGTAGACCGATTACAATATGCATAATATATTTTTGTACCGTAACAGAGTAACTTAGTAATAAAAAATTGCCACCTATCTTGACGCAGTGGAGACGTGAAAATGGCCGGTCTATGGCAAATATACAGAATAAAAGTGACTCTATTTTGTATGATCATCATTGTAATCTATTAATTTTTAATTAATTAATTTTTAACAAATTAACATTTTATACTATTGTATTGTACAATTCTATTTTATTTTACTTTTATAGATGTTATTTTCAGTATAAAATTAACTAATGTAAGAAGAAAAAGAGTAATATAATACATAAATATATAAATTAATTAAAGATCTATGTTCTTTACATCACAGTTAATTATATTAACTTCTATAATGTCCGATATTAATAAATTTGTAATTGTAATTTTTTTATTTTCTCCGTTATGTTATAATTTAACATCACATTTCATAGTAGTCATATAGTAGTCTATTAAGAGAATTAAATAATACATTTGAAGACATTGCTTTGCATAAAGGTATAAAAAAAGAAATTATAATTGGTCATCTGTATACTGTATAATATCTATATTATGTTATCAAAATACAAATCGTTCTAGTAATGTGAATTAACAAGTTTTTTTAAATTTAAAATAAACTTGAGAACTCTTGATTATTTTATAATTATTTTCTGTGAATACCTAATCTAATATATAGAATTCTATAAATAAAAAATAACTAAAATATATTTATAAAAATAAATTACTGTTACTTGTAATAACGGTAGTCCATATTATCCAAATACGATAAACCTCAGTAGTTTACGATAAACATTATTTAGTAATATGTAAAATTCCATAAAAAAATTTGTATTTAGATAATTTTGAATTACAATTAGAACCATATTTTATTTGGTAAAATTTTCTGTCATAACAAAATGTAAATTGATTATAATGTTAAATATTTTTTTTTATATATAATACAATTTACAATCATATCCAAACAATTAATATAAACCAACATGCTATGCCATCGGCTTAAAATTCTGGTACCTATCTAATTTAAAACATTTAAAATGACAACAATAATATTCTTCAGTCATAATTATTTTTTATAATAACATATGCTCATTATAAATGTATAGAATTAAATATAAAAGACTTCAAGTTTTATTTTATATGGTTGTTACTTCCAGTCTTTTTATTATATCGACATCATTGATCTTTGAGGAAGGAGATCTCGAGGGAAGCTGATTTACAATAAATTTTGAATGAGAATGTAGAACATACCTAAATAGAATCTAACAACGATAAAAAATTTTCTTCTTTGAATTTATGTAATTTGAATGATTGTCTTCTACCATGTTCAATAATATTCTCACAACAATTGATGCAGTCAAAATGATCAGAATTTTAAGTTTTATAATATTTTCGTAAAATAGTTTTATATTCAGTCGTCCGGATAATATATTGTTTTTAAATGGTCCGATATTATATTTATTATTCTTGAACATGACATGTATAAAATGGATATAATAATAGTACACCTATAGCTCATTTACTCATTTCATTTATTTCTTCTATGTCTGTTAGTTTTAAACTTTTTTTTTTTTTTATTAATAATACAATATTATTCATTTTTTGTTTTATTTTCTTCAATTGCATCTTTCATTTTAAATTATTTTACATTTTGATTTCAATTCTTTATTAATAGTAGGTAATACCTATTTTTATATTATATTTGTAATTCTTCATTATTCAATTCAAGTACTTTATTTTTATTTTTAATATTTTATTCTTTGACTTTAATTCTTTGTTATCTGAATTTAATTCATCGTTAAGTACCTATTAGTGTATTACCTAACTTCATAACTTGAAAATAGTATAAAGAAATGTTGAATAGACAATTATGCTCAATTCAAAATGAAATTATTGTACTTCTTTTGCATATTACAAAGGTCATTGAGCATTATGAAATTTCATGAAGTTACCTATTTAATGTAAAGATCAAGTACAAACTACAAACAAAAGAGTTAAAATTAAAAGAATCACGTACAAGAATATATAAGTTTTCATTCGAAACAGTGGGAGTAATTTATATTAATTATACAGGTACAAATATTAATTAGTAATTATTTATAATTTATAATTGTTTTATATTTTTATTTCATGTCAAGTCACAATAATGGTTGCAAATTTGCAATACTCGATTTTGAACGTACAATAATTATTAACAATCAAAATTTTATAAAATAATTAATTGTAACTATAAAAAAAAAAAATATTAATAGTAGCTTCATTGTAGTTGGTGTTGGAGACAATAATTTTTCACAGTATGTAAATAATTAAAATAACGTTCAAATTTGATTGATTTGAATTTATTTCGACAATACCATACTGTGAAAATTTGAAAAATTTTGAAAAAAATATCACGGAATTTCAAACGATTATGATTATGTTCTGGCACGTTTACAAGGGGGGAGGTTAGTGTTTAAAGTTTAAATTTCGAAATTTTTTTTCGAAAATTATAGTAGTTAACAAACAAGTACCTATTAAATATTGACATTTAAATTTCAAAGTAAAATTTATATGTAAGTAACTTGTTGTAAGTTGTAACTTATGAACCCCCGCCGAAATTTTATTTTTTGTATGTAACCAGGGCTAACTTACGTACTTACCATATTCTTACTCTTACTCTATGATTTGGACTAAGTAGTAAGTAGTATGACATTTGGTCTTATTTGACTCCTTAATACTGTTACATGCTACTACCTAACATACATCATCTCTTATCATAAAATATTGGGCAGCTAATTTCCTACTGATTACTCGTGTTTTCATTTGAGTTTTAATGGAGTTAAGACCTATAACGTTCAAGTGTGTCAAATTTTAATTAAAAAAATAAAATTTACAGAATTAAATAATTGCAATTAGTAGTTAGTTATAGCTTATAATTTATTAGACAAAATAAAAACAACTGACAAGTAAAGTACTTAATAATGATTTATAATAATTAAAAATTAACTTTCATATTAGATATCTAAATAATTATATTATATTATATTTTCAAACCTAAACAATTGCTAATAATAAATTACCTAATATTGGATAAGGACTTGCACGTTTATTCTATATTTTGTCCAGATTCAAGAACCACACTATAAGTTTCAACCGTTACTTTTAATATTTATTTGTTACTTGTTATTTTATTAATACATTGTTTCGTTCATGTTGAACTTTTGTTGTGTATTTATTTAGATATGACTTTTGGCTTTTACAAAGTACAATGACAACTGAATCTAAATCTGAAATTTCTAATTACATAAAATTGAATATTGGAGGCTCATTATTTTATACTACTGTTACTACGCTATCAAAACTTAATTCTAAGTTACGAGATTTGGTGCTATCACAAGAATCTGATAATAATGAGCTATCTGAATCAGAAGGTATGATTGTTGCTTATATATTAAATATAATATTATTATCGACATCTATTTTCCAATAGGTTGGGTGTTTATCGACAGGTGTGGTAAACATTTTGGCACTATACTCAATTTTTTGCGTGATGGATCTGTACCATTACCCGAAACATGTGTAGAAATATCTGAAATACTTGCTGAGGCTAAGTATTATGGTGTTATTGAGTTATCTGAATCGTGTGAACAAGCATTGCAGAAAAAGAAAAACAGAAATACAAATTTAACCTGGGTGACATTAATAACTTCTCAAAATGAAACATTAAAATTAATATCTACATCATCAAAGGTTTATAATTTTTATTGATTTAGTAATTCTTATTCTTTATAATAATATATTTTAATATAAATGTTATCAGCCTGTTGTGAAATTTGCAATCAATCGTCATAATAATAAATATTCCTACACTGGGTATGTGTATATGTTACTAAATATTATTGATTGATCATAACAACATGTTTCTTTTACATCAGGTCATCAGATGATAATTTGTTGAAAAATATGGAGTTATTTGATAAACTAGCTGAAAAACATAGGGATCGTGGTTTGTTTATTAAAGATGTGATTGGATCCAATGAAATTTGTTGTTGGTCATTTTATGCTGGAGGAGCTGTAAAAAAAGTTGCTGAAGTTTGTTGTACATCAATTGTGTATACTACAGATAAAAAACATACTAAAGTATGTCATTTCATTATGAGCATATATAATTATTTGAAAATTGATTAAATATAACTAGGCATTTTAATGCAATGATTATAGGTTGATTTTCCAGAGACACGCATTTTAGAAGAGACTATGAATGTTATGTTATTAGATACGAGAGTCAACAAGTCTGTCCAGGAAAATGAACTCATTGAGGCTACATCTAGTTCTAATGGTAAATGTCGGTGTTTATGTATAAATCAATGGTCGTCAGATTCACAGTCTGAAAACAGTAAATCCAGCAAATTGGAAAATAGCTTATCACAATGATATAACTATGGACTATAGTCAATTTTAAATTTTAAAATTCATATCGTTTCTATTAATTTATGAATAATTGCTATATTAAGTGATGAATGGCAATAATAATCATACATTTTTCTTCTTCTTCATATTATTATTATTAATTTATTGTATGCATCATTATTCATTGTATCATTTACGATTTATTATAATTTATTAATTTTATATAATTTATATTATGATTCTATTAAAAATTGTTATAAGGAATTAAAATGATTATAATTCAGATTAAAATGAAATGAAAACATAAAAATTAAACTAAATATATTTCTAAAAATTTACCTTAAAATATCTAATATATTTTATTATTTTTATGATAAAAATATTTATTAAAAGAGCTGATGATCCTACCGCAGGGATACAGGTGTGCTAATCATAGTGTTTAATTTTAATTAGAATTTGAATGCAATAATAAACCATTGCATTCGAAAAAACGATTCTGAGCGAAGTTCAGTCAGATAATATAAGTATTGATTAAAATTTTGACATTATTTATTAAATATTTAAAATGCAAAGTTTTATCACACATATAGTACATACATGAACACGGAACAAGCTATACAATTTTTAAGTCTCTAACTTCAATACAAATGCTCATAAAATCCCTTGTCCCCTAAATGCCCATATCTGACAGAACTTCGCTCAAAAATTTTTTTTCGAATCCAATGGTTTATCATTGCATTCAAATTCTAATTAAAATTAAACACTATGATTTGCACACCTGTATTCTTTTTGTATCCTTAATTTTTCAGGACCTAGTCATTTTCAACATGTTTTTCAATTGATTATTTTGTATTATATTTTTTTTGTAATATATTAATCTTAAAAACTTTTTTAAACCTTTATATATATAAAAGATTACAAATTGTCATACAAATATAAGTATTCCAAGCGAATATTTTTTTCATTAACTTCTTTGGATCTTTTCACTTTTAATTTGTTTCTTTTTAAGTTATTAACTAAATCTACCTAGTCTAATTTTTAGAAATTAGGGTACATAAAGTAAAATAAATTAAAGCAAAAGTTTGGTTATATTATTTATTTAAATAAAACATTTCTATCAGGGACATGCTCAAGATTTTATTTTGGGGATTTAAATTAAATAAATAGACATGTAAGACCTATCAAACAGAAAAATATAATAATAAGTAAAATCAAGTATATAAATACAAAATTATTCAACATTTTATAACCTAATTTATATAATAATTATCATTATATCACATTGTTGTTTTGAAATAATATTAAGTTAAAAAGCAATGGAAGGGATTTTGGTATAAAGAGGATAGTGTTGAATTTTGATTACAATTTGAATATAAAGAAAAATCATTACATTCAAAAAACAATTCTGAGCGAAGCTCATCAGATAATATATGTACCGATTAAATTTTTTACATTTATCAGTCTTTACGTTCCATATAAACAATTTTAATGAAATTTAAATTTTAAACACCCATAAAAGTAATTGAGTCTTTAGACTTACCTAATATTTTGGAAATTCGTTTAGTAATATACTAATATGTAAGTATGCTTCAGTATAATACTATAATTTACAGACCTTAAGGTGGTTCAAGTCGGTCATTTTCTAAGGAGTTTTGTATAGGCAATTTATTATACTTCATGTAAAGAACAATGTCTATGCGTGCAAAGTAAATGAACATTATTGTGAGTGACCTACGTACTGTACCCAAAATTGCCAATTTTATCAATAATATACTCGTACATAAAAATGATAATTTTACGAAATATTCAAAGTCTTATATTTTGTGAAAAAATTAATGTAACGGTTTCAAAATTTCACCACATATTTATCTATGTGAATACAGAATACACAATAACATTTTCAAGTCTTTAACTTCAAAATTGCTTAAGTTATCGTGAAATATTGAAATCGAATTGGTCGAAATTTTAATTACTTAAAAAAATGCCGTTTTTTCGTCGTTTTTTCTATTGCATAGGGTAAATTTTGAGAAATTCGAAAAATGACCTAAATAAAGTACCAACTACATCCACTTTCCAACCCCGGAAACTTATACTGTTCGTGAAAATCGAAGCATTATTTCGTGTAGTAAGTGTCTTCACTTCTTCAGACATAAAAAAAAAACACATTGTAAAACCAAATACATTCTTCACTTCGATCAGAATCAGAATCTAAAATGAAAACATTAAAAGCTATATTATTTTTTTTCTAAACAGAATATAATTTACATACTTAATGACAAATAGGTAACTAATTAAAATTAAATAATTTGTTTAACATAAATTTCGATAGGTATGTATAATTATCAATAATAAAAATATTAATTTTTTATATCGCATCACGTGCGTATTGTTTATTTGTTTAGTTATTTACGGAAATCCGGATTATTTAATTAATAAAATATTATTCTATTTTACACGAGGGAAAACAAAATATAATAATAAGGTTAATTAATTAGTTTTATCTTATTTCTTCTAATTATTTTATTTAAATAGGTATATTGTTATTGTTTATTTTGACATATTACAATATTAATATATTGAATGATAAATGCCATTGGTGATCTATCCTCTATAATCAAAACTATTTATAAAAGTATTTGATTTCAAATATAAAATACTTGTGATTTGTGTAAAATATTTTAAATAAGTACATACATCTTCAAATATATTTTTTAAAAGTATGCATCTGAATAAAATAAATATCTATTTAAATACTTTTATTCAAATACTTTGCATAGGTATCGATAAACTGTTGTAAAAAATACTTTCAAAGGTATAACGCGTCAGTCGCAATATACTTCATTAACAACTTGGTTGCCATGGTTTTTTTTTTTATACTTTCCTTGCCTGCCACGAGATTCTTTTAAGGAACTCACCAAAACTTCCTTGCCACGATATTCTATTTGATATCTCATAGTTAAAAATTGATCACTCTTTATAGCACTCATTTACGAGAATTTTTGCAGTATAGTTAAATCCTACAGATGGCCACTACACGACGGTCCTTTTAGTATCAAAAAAATATTAAAATATTTTTGATATCCCATATGGAATCTCACATGTAAAGATATTTTCATAATAATCAAAAAATTAATCCGAAATGCCACAAGATCCCAAAAAGGATTTCACATTCTAAAAATACAAAACCTAGTAAAAACTATACATTTACATGACATTAATATTTTAATACATGTGTAAAGATAAAAATACTAAATTAAAAAAAAAGTACCGTATCAATTTTGGGAAGTTTATGCTAAAAATTCGTGGCAGGGAAAGAAATATTCATGAAATCCCAAAAAGAGTCTCGTGGCAGCCAAGTTGTCAGCCGCTGGCCGCTAGAACCGCACAAGCTATCCGATCAGAGAACAGTACAGACGCAGCCGCACACAT
>JAIUCT010000019.1:4461197-4495955 GCA_021307375.1 Tetraneura akinire | reverse complement strand
ATAGTTTTTTTAGAATTATTTATTTTATATCGTGTCTAATGAATTATAATTTTAGAATATTTTATTCTATTTATAAATTCTTTATTCTTAGACACTTTTAATGACATCTATTCCTCATTAGTCATTACTCTAAATTCTAAAAACATTAATTGCGAAATGAGTACTGGACAGTTCGAAATTAATAAAATATCTAACTTTATATTTATTACCTATTTAAATGTAGATATCATAAATCGTATTTAACTTGTCCCTTTTCCGTGAATGTTAAGTAGTTTTTATTATTATTTTTATAGGAAAATTACAATATTATAAATAGTAACTTCTATAAATAATACACCAACTATACAGACCCAATCCCATTTCTATCGAAATCGTGTCTCATTAATGCTTATCAGACCACTTTTAATCACGGATTAATATATTTTATAAATATATCTTTGTTTATGCTTTTATTTTTTAAAAAAAATATCTCATACCATGTTTATACCATGTATATTTTGTGTATTTATAATATATTATGTAAGTATATACTTATGTAGTTGTGTGTGGTATTAGTATATGATAATATGCTTGTGACCGCGGTTGTAAATGTTTTATGCACTTCACCTGTATAAATATTAAATAATATTATGTAGATTGTATGGGGTAAACACAAACGGTAAACATATTATGTTATATTATATTGGATTACTTTATATTAATAAATAAACAATTATACATAAATGCTATGTATGTATAGTGTAATATTAACTTTGGATATTTGAACACCTATTATAAAATAATAAATAATTATCATAAACAATTTTAGATAGTATAAAACAAAAAGGAAAAAAAAAATCTGTTATGTGCACGTGCTCGTAGATGGTTTCCTGAAATACAAGATTTTATAAAATATAAAACCGCATTGGTACTTGTATGACTATAATATGAATTGTTTATTATGAAGTCGAGATTTTTTGTTTTGTTTTAAATCAATTTGACGTACACCAATCTATATTAGGTATATCGTATAAATATATAAAACGATAATAAATAGAATTATACACTCTTTTATATCATATAATAATAATAAGCAGTGTTTGATTTGGAGAAAAAAAATAAGGGGGACTATCAGACTTTCAAAAAAATTAGCTTCCCCCCCTAATATGCTTAAGTACATGTAATATCATAGGGGATTTAATAATTAGTAGGGGTACGCTCGAAAAAATAAAAAATAGAAGAGGTACTCCGTCTCCCCGCGTACCCCCTCCCAACCAAATCAAGCACTGATAATAAGCGTTTTTATAGCAGGTATATGAACATAAATAATATAATATTATGTTTTCGTATACAGACTTTAAACCAGCTATATAAAATACACATTACAAATAATTTTTAATAATAATGTATCGTATTATTATAATATAATATTGTCAATGACGTGTTTATTACTAATATTATATTATTAAATAGGTTGAAACAATTACATAATATTATAATAATTAATAATGTATCGTTTTACCCGATATATATTATAATTCATCGACTGTTCCTATTATATACGAATAATATATTATGATCACAAATCACAAATAGTTATTAATAAATAATACAAATACAAATACAAATTCTAATAATGATTGATTATATTTTTCACAACGTCTATTAATAAGCGAAAAATAAAAATAAATAAATATATATACGCGATTTTAATGTACCTATAATTTATTTACAATTCTACTTATATAATAATAATAATAATAATAATAATAATAATAATAATAAATTAATAACATTAATATTTTTAGTGCTAAAATGTAATAGATACCAAAATAATAATTAATAATATAAACATAAAACTATCACATATTATTTATATTTATATATATTATTTTATGCACACGCGTGAATGATTATAATATAATTATATAATAACGTATAAATATTAAAAATTTAAAAACTTTTACGGTTTTGTTCTACAGCGGGTAATGTTTATACCGATGTATTTTATTTTATACAATTTGTTATAATTATTATAAATACCGTTTAAGCGCCGTCGTCGTATAGGTATGTGAATTAATTTTATCGGTCGATGTATCTGCACGTTTATTTCTTAAAAAATATTCTTAAGTTAAGCGGGTAGGTATAATAATATATAAATGTATTATAAATATTAATAATAATAAAAAAATGAAAAAGAATATTACGAAAACATACGTTTTTTGTGCGCTAAATCGTGTAACAGAAATCAATGATAATAAATATTGTTATGTGTTATTTAAAATGTTTATAAGATAAAAAAAGATTTACGTATATCGTATAGGTAGGTAAACGCGTTAATGTGTTGCAAAAATAATTGCCAAAGTAGGTATAGATACTTAGGTATACGCATAGGGAGAAATGGCGGACGTCTACAAAGAACATTGAAATGTCGCGGTGGAGTTTTCCGCCAAGGAGGTCGTGTTGCGCGGGTGTGACTGTTATATACGTTTACAAGGAGTTTGCTGCCAACGCGGACGTTACGGCGACGATGGCTGTCAACAGCATGACGTGCGTGGCCGAACTTCGGTGACCTGAAGACTTGTCCCATGGCGTGGCCGGATCACTGGTATGAAAACAAAAAAACAAAATCCCAGGTAAGCACGCATATTATTATTACTGTGTAAAATCTCACGTGTATCATGTGTGGAAATAGGGGGAAAAAATGAAATTATAAATTATATAAAAAAAAAAAAAAAAAAATGTAAAAATGCAAAACAAATTATTCTATAAATAATATACACAAATGTTGTCCAACAAGTCTATAGCGAAAAACGTAATAAAATAACGTTTTTCGTCCAATTCATCGGATTTATAATATTGTTAAGTACGAAATATTTACAATAATTTTTCGTGAAATTTTTCTGACCAATTTCACTTTAGCGTGAAATATAATATTTCATACAAATGCAAAACAGTATTTTTGTAAAATAAGCGGTTTTTAATAACTAAAAATATATGAATATGCCGTATTGTGTATAATATTGTTATGGAAATATTTTTCAATATTTTTATACTATGATTTAACTGGCAGCGAAATCGGCCTCGCCATTACGTTATTTGTTTTTTCTTACTTTATCGGTCGGTTAGGTTAGATAACTGAAACGTGGTAACTGTACAGTGATAGAATAACCGCAAGTTTATAATACGTATATTAATTGAGTTCCGGGGAGATTATGCGAGAAGCTCGATTTGGCCGAGTGCTTAAGTGAATTTTCCCATAAAAACTCGTCAGTCGAGAGAAAAACATTGTTTTGCATAAATAATTAAATAGACTAATTGCCCCTTGAGACGGCCGCATGCAATAATAGTCGTGTCGGAGGTTCGCGTTGATCATTTTCCGATAATAATGCGTTATAAGTTCAGACACTTTATATACGAAGAATAATAAAAGAAAAGAAAAAAGAAAGAAACTTGAGTTTAATTGAATTAAAGTTAAACATTGTTCTAATTAAATACGATTTGGTTGATAATTAGAATATCGTATACTTATATAAAAATAAAATAAAATAAAAATTGTATTTTTAAAGTTTTTGATATCGCGGTTATCAGATTTATCTAACATCGACGAAACCCTAAAAAATCACACTCCCGACCTTATTTATTCATAAATAATTCATTTAATTTTTTAATTTTTATATAACGTACACGACATACCCATACCGAATAAACTTTATCGTACGACCGATTTGTTGGAAATTTAAAATGACACTCGGTTTTTTATATTTCAACGAAATATGTCACTTTAAAAAAAAAAAAATTAATTTCATCGGCGAAAAACGTTTCTAGTCGTTCGAATTAACCGTCCGACGGCGTTATATACGTATTTAAATATAAAAAAAAAAAGGTAATTTGTTTATATAATAAAAATAATATTTAAAACGAAGGTTTATATTTTCCTCCTCGTCGCGGGTGACTACTATTTTGCATAATCCGCGCGCCGGGCCATAATTTTTATGACGTTAATAAAACCGAAGAAAACGTTATAAAATATCACGTACAGAACGTCCCCCGCTACGATGTGAAAAGCATAAAGACAAATTCTACGAATTAAAATAAATTACTATTTATTATACGTTTTTAATAGATTCATACTTACATATTATTTTAATATAATATTTATTATATTATAACATAAGAAGTAGCGAGAAAAGCATTTTCCGCGAACAATAAAATGTTATCAAATATTTGTATCCAAGCGTGAAAAATTAAAATTTCAGAAATTTCCACGCGTTACTTTTTTAAATTTGTTATTTATTCAAGAATTTCAACGGTAATAATATATTAATAGAAAAAAAAAAAAAAAATTGAAAAATTTGTATTATGAAAAAACAAAATATAGGTATAGGTAGTATAGGTGTATTTTCGCGAATTTCATAGAATTTATTAACCTTTAATCTTACTATAAACTATAGGTCTGGTTAGGTTAACTATAATAACCTTATCTAAACCACACGCGTTTTTAATAACCAATACGTGATCACGTCTACGGTTACTAACAACGAATTACAATATTATTATTTTACTACCTCGAGTCCTCGACAGTATAATGTGGTTACAACATTAAAAAAGATATTTTTTTTTTTTTGAAAAAACAAACTATTGAAATTTAAAATATTAAACGATCTTTTACGCGAAACGTATAAAATTAATATGCAAAAATATAAAAGTACATAATTTAAAAAATTAATTATTTTAATAAAAGTGGGATAAAAATGCGATAAAACGCGTAATACAATATTGTTATAAAACTTAAATAATTATTATATTTTAGGCGGTTTTAACGTTTAATGAAATATGGAAATCAGAAAAAATGCAGACGCTCGCGAGTCCTCTATTGTATAAGTACCTCACGGAGGTGTTAACGATGACAGATTTTTATTTTGATTGATATTCTCGGGGTGGTCTAATCTCTAAAAGTTTTTAATTTAATTTTAGCTACGACGACGACTCGCGTATCGATCATATATTATAATATCATTATTGTGTTTGAAGTTCTGCAAGACTTATTCATTTATAAAATATATTATTTTTATACATAATACACGTACATTGTAGTCTCACAGCTATTTGACGATTGATTCCGTATGGGTTTATACCACATTACCACACACGGTTACGTAATATTGGTTACAGTCCATGGATCATGTTTACACATAAATATAATTTTATACACGTGTGGGGCGTGTGCGTGTAGCGTGTTTTCGTGTGTGTATACGGCGGAGTCAACACAAGGATTATGATTAATGTTTTATCTTTGACACTTTATCCAGTCCATTGTTGTACTTGTAAGGGTATTTTTTTTTTTTTTTTTGTTCATTTTTTCTAAGGACGGTGATGTTTTTCGTCAGAATTTTTTTCAAAATTAACCTCTTTCATTATGTCGTCCCTGAAAGCCACGCGGTCTCGATGGTTTATGTAGGTAGGTATATTATTTTATATTGTTGTACGTAAGTCGCCTCCGGTCGGCATAGACAGGACCGTCTACTGTTGTAATACGAGTATAATAATATAAGAACCCGAAAATTCGTATTATTACAATGTTTAACTTGCACGTTTTTGTACGAAATGTGTACGTAACAATAATTTAGTTGAAAATTATTAAATATATACGCCGATAGGAAAATGATTATCATAAAAGAGCACAAGAAACGCGAGAAATTAAAAATGCTATTTTATTATTTACGAGTATATATTGTATTCGTTTATTGTATTCGTACGAAAAAGACTGAAATTAATATTAAATTAATATTAATGCGTTAATATGTCAATAATAGTACTTTAGGTAGAGTCGAGTAAATTTTAATTTATCAACCTATATAACGAGTTTTATCCGAATTCAGAATATCGTAAATTTTATCAATAAGATATAATTTTTATCTTATTTATGAAATTTCTCTGAGCCAGATGTAAATCGAAATTCTTATTTAAAGACAATAATTGAATGTAGAATTAATTAACATAAAAAAATAAAAACACGAGGAAATATAAAATATTTCTTTTTATATTGTACATTATTATAAAAATCGATTGTAATAACAATGACTTGTGGTGATACCGTTCCTTCGTCCTCTTGTAATTGTTTTTTTTTTATTATTATTAAATCCAAACACAACCGTGGTATAAATAATTTTAGAATTTAATATTTTATTCTCGAAATGTGAATTATTCTCGAAATATGTATTGAAAATTGAATAATAATTATTCTGTAATACGAATTCGCGTAAATGTATATATAATTATAATATTTGCAATCGCTATAGATTATAATGTGGTTGCCGATTACGAGAAACGATCTAGAAGTCGTCTTAACGAATGTCTGACTACCAAAAAAATTATTATTGGCAATTTATTAAAAATTTGAAATTCAAGGACGCGTCCTCCAGTGATGTATGAGATTAATGCGGTGTTAAGTAAATTATTTTTTATACTTATAAATTTTAATGTACACATCATACAATTTTGAAGTGGGTCAAGGTCAGTGGATGAATTTTTTTTTTCCTCGTCTTTTTACAAGATAAATTCAGGTCGTATATAGTAGTCGACACAGTATATATGGCATTGCCATCATTGGTCCCCGAGGTGATATTTTCATATAGAAAGAAACATCTCGGATGGTTTTTGCGCAATTGAAGTCCATCATAATATATATATATATAATATTATCTCGGCTGTCGTTTCGGCCTTAGATTGCTGTTGCCGCGTTCAATTCTCAAGATGAAATTTTAACTTTTATTTTCATTAGTTATTATTTTTATTTTTTCTCTCGAAAAACTTTCATTTTATACTGCGTATAATACATAATGTCCGCCACACGCTGCTTGAATATAAAATAATACGCGCGTTCGGATTTTTCTTTTATTATACACACATAAACATAAACATAATAATAATAATAATTATAATAATAATAATAATAATAATAATAATAATAATAATAATAATAATAATAATAATTTATTATTATTATTATTCTAGTGAAAATTATTAATGTTTACATGTACATAGTATAAATTTTAAGCGGACGATATCTAGTTTTCGAAATAAAATAAATTTTGTTTTTCCGTAGGTTCTGTACTTTATTGATTATATAATATACGTTAGTATGATTGTATGATCTTTTTCCGTTGCACTACAATTTTTCGCGATGCAAACAGTGTGTAATATAGTGCGAAATCCAATCGTATGTGAACGGTCAATATAATTTTACGATCGATCCGCTAAGCGATTTATGATATCACATAGATAGGTATTATATTACAATAACTTTAATCTTATATTTTCTCGGAAAATTGAGAAAATTATGTTAAATTCAAAATACAATACCAACGTTCAAATTATCGAGAAAATGATTGTAAACGTGTTCTGATCTCAAACAACTCGAATATTGTTCATCATTTTATTCGTAATAAGTATTATTATTTAC
The DNA here is from genome assembly GCA_021307375.1 of Tetraneura akinire. Classification (NCBI taxonomy): domain Eukaryota; kingdom Metazoa; phylum Arthropoda; class Insecta; order Hemiptera; family Aphididae; genus Tetraneura; species Tetraneura akinire. Next base: position 4,488,511 of record JAIUCT010000019.1, on the reverse strand, counting down.
TTTTATTTTTATTTATTTGAAAAAAAATATTGATTTTTTTTATTAAAAATTTTTTATTAATATATTATAGTCTTCATTCATCCAGTTTTACGAATAATAATAATTATAAATGTGCAGATTATATATTTTGTTAAATGAGCAGTAATAAGAGAAAATATTAAAAACACCGAATGAATATTATACCTATTTAAACAATAATTATATTTTTTAAATTTATTTTTTATTAAACAATTCTCTGATATACATGATTTAATAATTAATAAATATTGTTATCATTTTGATACCTACAACGAATACGTAATAGTTACAACGAATTTTTCTATCACGGCTTTATATTTTATTGTTATCAAGATAATTTTTATTTTATAAGAGTTAAAAATGTTCCATTTAATTATTAATTATTAATTTTTGATTGCCTATAGCAAAAAAATATCCATAAAAAATATAATATTTCGCAATAACATATTTGTAATTATTTATATTAATAATTTAAATAATGTAGTATTATTCTACGGTAATATTTCAATTAGTAACAACTAATGATATTGTTAAAAGCGAACTGAAGAATTTGTAAATTTAAGTTTGATAACATCTTTTTATATACAGTTACATAGGTTTAGTACCTCGTATTATTTTAGAAATGCGTATTACTTTTGGAAGAATTGACAAAAATAACGATTTAAATGCAAAATAAAACTACGCTGAGTGGTGTGTGTTGCTTTGTAACAGTTGTGTGTAATTACGTATTATGCTTAAGAGTATTAAATTGTCACACATTCAGAAGAAGTATAAAAATAAAATAAAATAAATAGATAAGTATAACTTTTTTTTTTTAATAATCTGAAAAATAAAAAATATATTTATGTCTATCATATTATATTATAAAAGTTAATTATTTATAATTAATATTACACATTTTAATATTTAAGTGTTAAATAAAATGTGTTGATATGGATAAAATATAATGGGTACCTATTTTTTAATTTCAACGAAACTATAAATAATAATTTTTCTATCTTTATTTAAGTAAGTTTAATATTGTAAAACACAATTTACAATAATTGTATAACACATATTTTAAAATTTTATAAAACCCACACATTATATTATAAAATGCAGTTTATTAATTAAATTGTCAAAGGGATCAAAATCAAAGTTATACCATTTTAATGCCATATAAATAATGACTTATAGTAATATTTAGTTATTTATAAATACGGTATAATATATGATATGTGTGTGTATTATTGTAAAATTTTGGCCTACATTATGTTGAATTTATATTCAAGTATAAACTATAAATCAGTGGGTTTTTATAAGTTTTAACTATATTGATTTATATAATTTATTAAATTTTATTAAAAAAAATGCTCATAATTAAATTCAATCAGCATTATAAGACTTCTGTCATCAATGAAATAAGTAGAATTATTTATTAATTTTTAATTTTATTCATCTGACGAGATTTGAAAATCGATTATGTTACTAGTTATTACAACATCAAAAAAGAAATTCCTTTTCATATTTTTTGTATATTTAATTTTTGCGTAAATTTCAAAAATTAATTAAAAATATTATCATTCGAACTCATTGATTCCATTAAATGGTTTTTATTATACGGTTTGTACGCAATTTTGAAACATCCGATAAAAATCAATCTTTTGTAATTCATCAAGCGAATTATATACCAAAATATATTGTATAGAATTTAATTAGTAGGTACCTATTTAACTTGGACGTTAAATAGTTATTTTCCGATACAATCATTTCGATTCATTTCTTATTTATAATAATTATCTAATTTATACGGTTAATTACATTTTGAAAATAATTTAAATTATAAAAAGAAATGAAAACATAAATTTATTAATAAACCTTGTCAACATATTTGTAAATCATAAATTGGTCACTTACAAAAATATTTTCCCTTGAACTATAGTCTATACTAGTACGAAATATGAACAAAAATGATTTTTTCGGTTAGGTTATTAAATATTATTTATTTATATTTATAGTATGGAAAAAATGATAATCTTTACTGAACGGACGGTATAATAATATTTCGTTTGGGTGAAATCAACGCGTGTATAAAAAATACAATTTTACACACATTTGTCATTTAATGTTCAAATAATTACTTAAATACGTATATAAAATATTGGGTAAATTAGTAACTAAATCATTTTTGTTTCGAAAACACACGTAATTAATTTTTAATTAGCGGTTATTTCGCGTTTTGGACAGGATTATTGATGAAATACGAATATTAAATTATCCTGCAGATTTATATTATATAATCTCTTTAAAATGACATACAAATATCGTGATAGAAATATAGAATAAACGAATTTTTCATTTTTATATAATATTAAAGATTAAACTCGTTTATTAGACTAGTAGAATTATAACGAATATGGTTGAAAATAAAAAAAAATAAAACATCACTGTCAAAATTGGTGAACAAAATGTATATAAACGTCGCAGATGTCACTGCAGTTGACAGATTAGAAACGGGATAGGAGAAGATATATATAAAATCCGGTAAATTATTTACTTGCGTCCTCGCAACAACTCGAAATAAGAAAAAACCGTTTTCCTGATAAAATTATAATTATTCACTTTTATGTACACACTACACACACAGTGTCTCAATAAGATTTATAAATACCTATTTGAAGCGGTAGTAGATTTAGATAAATTGTAATTATCCCGATATTACAACATAATATAGGAGTTCCTGTTTCTGTTTCTTGAACTAATCAGTATAAGTTTATGAACTGTAAATATATATTTTTTTAATTATAATAATTGTCTAGTAGAAAAATTGATTTTATTTTAACTTCATAATGCATAAAAATTGTAAGATAATAATAATAGGTTGTTTTTATGTAAGCGCACGTTCGATGTCGAAATTTTTTTCAAAATTCACTAATAATGTACTTATATAAATATTTTATTTCTAAACTCTTTTTTTTTTTTTATACTCCAACAAGAAAGGAAAATTCATTTTATATTATGATATCTTAACAATCGTGTAATAGCTTATAAATTATGAATAAAAAAAAAAAAAAAAAATCGAATTGTGGAATTTTCAGAAAACGAATTTCTTTCGACTGGTTTTTCTGTATCCGTTAAAAAAATTGTTTATACCTACCTACTTTTTAAAACGGTTTGCAAAATAAAATTCTCGTGTCGTTATAAATACACACACGTGGGACGTCTTGCTGTGCACGAACGATGATTATAAATTAAATTAAATTGAATATTATTACGCAACAACGTGGAGAATAATTCGTGTTATGATTTTTCAGAAAATCAGTTAAGCGTCTTACGGGCGAACTTCTTCCGTTCTACACACGTTATTATTATTATCGTTTTATTCTACGACAAGTCGAAAATTCTCGACGGACTGTTATTAATGTTATATAAACGATATTTTGTTCGTGTCGGCGTTTTAAACGCGTATTATTCACACGTTTAATATTAATATATACAAGCATTGAAAACGAGATTTCTCGCACGTACGTCACTCACAAATATATTATAATATAAAATGTATTTTTTCTTGATAATAATATACGAGTATTATAGTTTTACGCGCGCGTGAATGCGTGATATGGTCGGGTCGATGGTTTAAGAAGAGAAACGATATTGAAAAGTTAAAAATAAAAAAAACCCTGTGATGTGCCGCCCCCACGTCGTATAATTTTTAAACGGACAGACCGTATAATACACTTCGTTTCGTTTTCGCGTTATGTGTATAATATTAGGTATATTATAGTAATTATTATAGTCGGATATTGTTACTTAAAAAAAAAAAAAAAAAAAAAAAAAAAACATATTATTATTTTGAAATTGCGTTTTTGACCAGAAAAAACCTGGTTAATACCTGTATAATATAGTAATAATAATACGGTAACAAGTAAATAAGCAATTAATAAGGGTTAGGTATATAACACACGGTTTATGTTGATTATTTTAATGAAATTTAATCGTGACACGTTAATAATTATGTAGGTTCGTATTTTCATAAACCGTCTGCCACTAGAGTGCGTATTCTTTGATCTCACCAAATTATTTACATAATCATAACCAAACATATTACTATAAATGTATATAATATAATAAAAAGTATTTATTGTTATTAAAAAGCACACACACGTTGCACAAACAAATACATGAAAGCCGGAAACGAGTATATTATTTTATAGTATATGAGTATATATATATACAGATATATAAAAGCTAATTAAAAAAATAAAAAGTTGAAATTAAAAATGAGCGCTATATAGATGAACCTACCTTTTGTTTATTATCGGGTATTTTATAATTGTATATGTATAATATACCCGACCAATATACTATGTGTATAAATTACAAAAATAAATAATATAAATATAAGTAGTAAAAGCCAAAAAGAGAAAATTATAAATTAAAATAAATAATAATAATTTATATAAATATATAAAAAAAAAAAAACAAAAATAAAAAATGATAGTGAGATTTATAGTGCGAAAGTAGATAAGAAGATATAGAAAAGTATATACGGACCCGGTTAGGATATAGTTCAAGTATAATATATGGGTAAGAGTATAAATATAAAGCCGAAATTGCTAAAAAAAAAACATTCACAGGATGGATTATAAAAAAAATAATATTAATAATAATCTCGGGAATATTATTTAGGTATTGTATTTGTGCCTACAGGAGTCCGATGACGCCACAAGCTACCCTGGATCCAGCGTGTCCTGTGGTCAAGCTGTCGGTGAATCCTCCGCGTCCCAAGTCATCGTTATCAGCGTGTACGACTACTGCGCGTCCAAGAATGTTGTGGGTGCCGACCAGCGAAATGATGGAGTCCTGATACTTGAAAATGGCAACTCCCGAATTGTCCGCTTGAATGGTGCCCAAGTCGCCGACGTGTCTGTTAGCGTCGTTAGGACCGCCGTGTTTGTTCTGTAAAACAATATAAGATAATTTTTTTTTTTTACAAAAATTAACGTGTGAAAATATATAGTAATAAATAAAAAATTCAACACAACGTAGTAAAATAAAGTTTATCCGTTTAAAATGTGTTTTTATTTATAAATTTAATTAATTTATTCTCTCTTAAATTATACGTTTAACATTAATTTAATTATAATCCATTTGCCTATGTAGCATGTATATATACGTAAAAGGAAACATTAGGGAAAAGAAAATGTGAAGTTATATTATGGTGTGCATTATAAATGTGATACTTGGCATACCTAAGTGAAGAAAACATGAGAACAGAAAAATCGATAACGTTGAAGACTTTGATGAGTGATGAGTGTTCCTCTGATTAATTTAACTTTTAATTTTAAACGGTTAATTATTTATTGAACAATATTACACATAAATGGTACGTAATACGTATATAATATCCGACAGTATTATAATATAGACATAAGTATAGACTGGGGTTTAGTTCTATTGATAATTGATATTGTTTGAACTGCACTAATTATGCCAATATAATTACAATAGTTTAAAGTTTAAAGACAAAAGACCTCTATGATGTAATTTCCTATTTTGAATATGTTTGCTATTACGGTTATTATTGTAAATACCAGATGCAATTATTACGCGAACACCAAACGCTTTAAATTTAATCTATTAGCAGTCGAATAAATTATATTACATAGGTACTTGACATTTTAAACCTAACTTAAATTGATATCTCATATCATTGTGATTATTATTGTATCGTTCTATATGATCTGTTCAAAATTATTAATACCTATCATTTTCGTTACCAGTAGAAAAAAAATGATGTCAACCTGTAGATGTTTTCAAAGAAATATCATAGAAATCGACTTAGAAATATAATATTCCATGTATATTGTATTCTATTATTCAAGTATTGTAAGTCGTAAATCTTGTTCCTTTTTATACATCCTCTTCCATTTTGCCGGTCAAAGTAAAATGAACAAAGATTAGGGGAAACGAGAATAGTTTAACGTAAACTTTTTTTTTTCTTTTTTGTATACGCCTACTTGGCTTCGTTTGTTTTATTGAGCATAATATCGTTTTTCTCTCTATATATATATTATAAGTACAGCAAGGATACAATTCTTCAGATTTTAAGAAATAACAATAATGAATTTGAAACAAAAACCTACATCAAAATAATATATTCATTTATTAAAGTCCAAATTGTTTAGCCAAAAATGTATGTGGTGGAAGAATCTCTCTTGGTTATAATGTAATGCTTATAAAATATAAAACTTTAATGCTATTCAATTTATTGTCATCAGATTAGTGTCGTATTTTTTTCCTTTTTTTAAAAGTTGTCTTAACGCATAATATTACTATACAGTATACACACATATTACATATTACAATATATTATTAATTTCATGGTTATAACACCTAATCGGATTATTTTATCAATTATTTATATTTTAAATATATTAAAAACGAGCAATTTAAATAAAATAATGATATTAAAACTTAATCTTCACATAATTAACTAAACTACATTTTTCTAATAGGCATTACATTAATCTATAATATATATAAGTAATAATTTAGCACTTAAATTTAATGATTAAATAGGTATCAAAATTAATTTCATACATAACGTTAATAAATATAATAAAATAATAGGTAGTTATTATGTTTTAGTCAACTACAATATATATTTTATAAAACTAAAACGAGCTGAATAAATTTTTTTTGTAATTTTAGAAATAATTCAAAGTGGACTATAATTAAGGAATTATACTTGCATTTTAATTTGAAAAACAAACTAAAAAAAAAAATTACTACGACAATTAAATAATGTCAATTATTAGAGTCAAGTGACTAGAAATATCAAAGAATATACCTATTTAAACAAGAAAAATTATCGTGTATAAAACGTTTGTATAATATGAGTGTATGACTAATAATTCTAATATTAAACTAGGTAAGTAATAATATTTTGACTGTTGAACTTAATTGTTATACACATATATATATTATATAGTTACATTTATAAAATTCACATTTGTCTTGTTCGGAACACAATATATACGTGTGAATACATTATTAATTATTATACTTTGGAATTTTGAAACGTGTTAAGAGAATAGAGAAAGAGAAGGATCAATCAAGTGAAGTCATCGTTGAAGACATTGCCTCAGGTCGAGTAATGAGTGTCAGACTTATATCTGAGTTGAGTTTAAATATATATAATATATGTATATACATGAATATTTATGAATTATGAGTATTTGTGTGTGTTTTTTTATACAAATATAATTCTTAGATGAAAAATCGTCTTCAATCTCATAAACACAAAAATATAATAATTTATTTATTTTTTCTGACGAGGCACTATAATTACATAACTTAAATAATTTTTTAATGTATTTTTTTTTTTTTAATCAATAATGTAATATTCAATGATGCTAATAAGATAATTATTTGTTTTAAACTTGGATTAAAAAAAAAAAAAAAAAAATGAATAAAAATATTAAGTACCATTTAAATTTTAAATTTTGAGCGATGTAAAAAATCTATCGATTTTACAGTGATGGGCGTCTTCTTTTTTTTTTAATTTTTATGTATGATGTATGATGGCACTTTTTCTACTTGATATAATTCTTCGATTTTCATGAATAGCATGTGTTTCCGATTGGAAAGTGAATATAGTTGATACTTTATTTAAATCGTTTTTTGAATTTCTCAAAATATAAGATAGGAAAAACGACCAAGAAAATGATAAAAAAATGACGTTTTTCACAAAAACTGACATAATGACAAATTTGATTTTAATATTTCACGATAACTCAGGAAATTTTGAACTTAGAGACATAAAAGTTTTATTGGGTAATTATATAGGTAGGTACTACTCGTATATATAATATATACCTATGATAAAATTTTGGAATTGTTACGTTAATTTTTCTACAAAGTATAGAATTTTGAATATTTCGTAAAATTCTTGTTTTTATATATATGATGTTTGATAAAATTGGCAATTTTGGGTTTTAAGATCTGAAAATTTTACTGAAGTATACTCACATATTACTTAATATGATACCAAAATAATAGAAATATTACAAGTCTCAAGTTTTTTTTATAGCTGTTTAAAGTATGAAAAACAAGGGAAAAGATACAGGTGTAAAGAGGATGGTGTTGAATTTTGATTAAAATTTGAATGCAATGGTAAATCATTACATTCGAAAAACGATTCTGAGTGAAGTACTGTCATAGATACAGATTTGGGTATTTAGTTGACTAATTTAGGGGTTTTATTGATAAATTATATTATATTATATATATGTATTGAACTTAGAGACTAATAAATGTAAAAAAAATTTCTAGACTTTTTTCTTTTTGTGGAAACAATAATTTAAATTTACTTAATGTATGTTATCCATAAGCCATAACTATGAACCTAACCCAGCCTAACCGAACTTGAAACCGGTAAATTAACGATAGAGGTTTGCGGGTTTGGTACTTAGGTCATCGTATGAGGTATGACACGCTAGTCATTTCCGGAAAATAAATTCAACAAGGCCGACCCAACATAATATATAATAACTTTAAGTATACCTATGTGATATTATTTAAGTATAATATTATTTCGGATTAACAAACACACGTTGGTTAAAATAATATTATTACAGAACGCGTATGCGGAACACGATATAACATTACAATTATTCATAAAGTTATATCTCGTTGTCCGACCAGAAGAAGTCTATTATTATTATTTATTATTTTATAGCCACTATATACTCGCGTTTCTGTTTCGGAGACCGTTTTCCATAGTGGGTATATATTATATTATTTTATTATAAAATATTATAGTTATATTATATATGCGCTACCCATAGTGAGATGATTTAACGACCGTGTCCTTAAATAATAATAATAATATGTGGGGCGACCTCACAGCGTCAAATTAGCTTCTGTAAATTAACAGTAAGTGAAAAAATCAATAAACCAAAGATAATACGGTGACGATAGCGATATACACACAACAATGGACCGTAAGCAATAGGAAGAAACGAAATCTGGTTTTATTATTATAATATACATTGTATGTATCGTATAATAATATCGTGTTAATACAATACGGCTCGTTTAAAAAATAATAAAAAAAAAAAAACGTGAAAAAGAATCGTATATAAAAAAACGTCCCCTTGTTCTCTCTCTCCTCGTGTAATTTTATTTAACGTCGGTAAAATCTATTATTCTTCTATAAATTACATTCTGGTTAACCAAGAAAAAAAATATAATATATAAACACACGCATATTATTGTATAGGCAACACGTTGACGTTATCTCTACAATATGGAGTCTTTATATATTATTAAAACAAAAACACGATGTCTTGTCGTAGGGAAAATCGTCAATGATTTCAAAATGTAAATGGAATTTTTTACGACTATTTTTAATCTGTTGTGTGGGAAAATAAAAAATAAAATAAAGGCTTTTTCCGCGGCGCACGTACGTCGTCATGTTTAAAGTAAAAAAATTAATTGTATTCAAATACGCGTCGGAGAAAAGATGATAGTTTACAATAACCGACCAACAGATTTATTGCTGCCGAAAGATTTTTGGACAATAATAATAATAAAATAGATACGAGTCAAGGGTGAAATAAAAACCATAATACCATCGTATTACCGAATATAATAATAATATTGTGTTCGTACCGTAATAAACAACGCGTTAAACATTCGTGGGGACAGCTGAATTTATAAACTCAACGGGACGTCGCCGAGAATTTATCAAAACTATATAGGTATAATAATACGATTTGAAAAATAATAAAAATCAAATTTCTTGTTCGTCGCACACGGTTTTTAACCGCACGTCGTCGTTCCTTTCGTTTTTTTTCCTTTCGTATTTTGATTCGTTCGATATTTATTTATTTTATTTTTTTTCATCCGACGAGTGGTTTTCGCAATCGCGTGCGGACAAGTAAAACGCGTTCCCTAATATAATTTTACATTTATTACATAAACTCAATCGTATAAATCGATACCTATCGGATACGTAATATGGTCAAGGGACGATCTGATATTGTTCGTATATGAAATTAATTTATTTTACCGTCGTTTATGATGGAGTCTCGTTTTCCACGATTCGCAAACCGCGGTCAAAAACGTTTAACGAATTAAATCTTTCCGGGGAATAATTTCAAAATATTTGTACGGTACGGGAAAACAACGGGGTTGAAAAATCCCGTAGTGAAAATATGTTATTATACTTTATTAGTTATTTTACAAGTAGAACACCGAAAACTGTTGCGTTTTCCGCATGACGCATTTCCGCACGGCTCAAACGTCTGCACGGAAATATAAAAATAATATAAAATAACATGTATCGTTTTTGGACTTCCGAAGTTCGGACCGCGATGTATTTTGTATAGTTATAATATAACGATCCGTCAAACCGCGCGCGTCGGGAAAAATATTTTTAATTAAAATCACGGATATTACATTGTGCGTAGAAAAGTTGTAAATGAAATTCTAAACGCATATATATATAACACAACAAACATCGTCCGTTATAATAATATAGTGCGTATGAAATACTTTTGCTAATTTTCGGAAAATATTATTGCTTTTTTGGGTATATTTTACATTTCCACTCGATCAGATATTTTATATATTATATTATATTATAGTGTTGATGAGAAATAAACTTTTCTACTTGAATTTAATTAAAATCGACTCCGCTGCCATGGCTGTATTGTACTCGTATATTATGCAATATAGCTCCAGTAAAACAAAAACGACATTTTATTATTATATGCTGTTTTCCCGTAAAGTAAAATGGCTGGAAGGTCACGTTTTATTTAAATATGAACTACCGAGTTCGGTTGATTTTCTGTTGATACGATCAAAATAAATTCTCGATTATTATAAAGGTGTTATTAATTTATAATATTATACACGTCGTGTATTATACGAGCGATTATTTTCGTGTCGTTGTTCAGCAGACGTTCGATTAATAAAAATGAAAAAAAAACGCCTAGACAATAATAATAGGCGATTTTTCATTTTGAACGTTATTTATATTTTATAAATTAGAAAAAAATAAATTACCCGTTCATATTTTTATTTCCATGCATATTCGGAGATATTTTTATTATAATTATAATATTTATACATAATTAAAAACCAAACGACTATGGCATTATGACCGTGCAGGGTCCAAACAGGGTTGCTGAAAGCAAATACCAAATAGGACATTGAACTCTCGAGATTCGTATCGAAATGGACCGGAGTTGCAGTTATAAAGTTTTCATGCGATGATATTATAATATTGTGACCAAAGATATTATATATGTACGATCGTTCGACCGCTTCAAATATAGACACTACTATTATAATATTATATAGGTTTATAATCTCTTTTATATGCACATTGTATACATACTACATATTATTATCTATTAAACTTTTAATTCTTATAAATTCTTAAAATGCGAAAAAACGAAGAATATTACGAATACCCGTTTTATATTTGTTTATACTATATACTTGTCTGCAACATGATATAATAATTAATAGTACATATTATAATTTAATCTAATTTAATTAAACATTTTTCTTTTGTGTAATCATCGCGTGTGTTTTGATATCGTTACGGTACGTCAACGTTTTATAACACCTTTTCCGTTCTCGAAATACTCCGAAAATAAAACGCAGGTAGGTATACCTCCGGCGGATAAAATATAATTTCGATGTTTAACTATTATATTATTATTATTTAATATTTATCTTTACATCCGTTCTCGTGTGAGTTTTACGTTGTAGTCGTCGTCGTCGCCGCCGCCGCCGTCACATCCATCATTTGTTCACTTATTAGCCGACACGAATTAGGTTAGGTACCTAAGTACTTGTATATAATGGACTTCCAAGAAGATAAAAACTAAGACTAATATAATAATAGATGCGGTTGTTTTAATAACATTACGGCGGTTTATGTCGTCCACAAACGAGAGACGCGGCGCCCGACGACGATAACGACTTACATGCGACTTACACACGTATATTATTTGTGCGACATATATAATAATAATTATTATAATACACGTCGGAGATTCATAGTAATGCACTAATACCACGGTTTCGTAATATATATATATATACCTAGGTATTATCTATAGTATAACGTGATTGGTATGGTCCTAACCTTCCTAGATACCTTTAGGAAATAGGAGGATGTACCTCTACACACAAGTGGTTTCCTTTATCGAACCGCTGTAGCAGCTCATTGTGTCCATCTCATCACTTCACTACGTATATATAAAAAAAACCTGTATTTTATAAAAATGAGTTTATACGATATGTTATGTATGTATATTTTTCTGTTCTTTTCGTTTTGATACGCATTACGTGCCCAGAAATGATATAATATATATTTCGATTAGGAAATAAATTCCATTCGCCGCTTTGAACTGCATCGTCCTGTTCACAGCATCACATTTACAAAGTTCATTTTCATTGTTTTATTAACAAAATCGATTCATCCCGTGTTTGGAAATATTGTTTTTTTTTTCTTTTTCTTTTTCTTTTTTTATTCCTATATTTAAAATCATTTTTAAAATACACAAGTAATAATGGGTAGGTTGATAATAATGCATTGTTTTATCGCTCGTCGTCGTTGTACTCCGTGTTTTTATAATTATATTATAGGTACCATTTTAATATACAAACTGTACGTAACCTAGGTATCCATTATTGGAACGTGTTTATAGCTTCGTGTGTAACCCTAAACCGGTTATCTTATACCATTATTACGATTTACAATACATAATATTATGCGATGGTGGCTGAGTGATTTCGAAGTAATAAAATAAAAATCTGTAAATTAGGCATCGTTCTGTAGCAAAAGATCGTGTCGTATATTGCTTGTAATTATTTTTTATCGCTGTCTAATCATTATTACATATAGGATCGAAACCATAGTTTCATTTACTAAAAATCGTTTCACCAATCAAACTCGGCACAAAATTATTTATATATAAAATAATAGTTTAATCATGGTAAGTACTCGCACATTATATTTTATTATTTTACGTCTCGATCGCGTGGTTTGAAAATATAATATAAACTCATATTATTCGTAATTGTTTTTAACAATGTGTATAATGAAAGTGAATTTTTTAATTTACAATAATATTGCCTACGTAAAAAAAAAAAAATGATATTCAAAATAGAATTCGAACAAAATTTAAAATTCAAATTTTTTTAAATTTTTGTCGATGAGCATATTAATAAAAAAATATTTTTATATACTCGGAAGAAAAGAAAAAATTATAATTAAAATAGTAATACACACAGATTAAACATCTAATAAATTCTATCAATTTACATTTTCATTCAATAAATGAGTATTTTAAAAATCAGTCATTGTAATATTTGAATATTTTATTATATTAACGAATACAACTTTTTTTTTTCAATTTTTTAAAAAATATATCGTGTTATATTTTTAATAATATTCTACACTTTATTTTGATATTTTTGTTTTTGTTTTTTAATAGTGATAAAGTGGCTTCATTCATAATGTAACCATTATTGTTTGTACAGCTAAGTATTTTTCCCAGACAAAGTTTTTTGAAAAAAAAAAAAAAAATATAAATACAATGTGACCGATGTGGTGTCAAAATTGAGATAAAAATATGTATTCATTGGAAAATGATAAATCATTTTAAATACCCAAGTCGGTTCTCACGACCATTTTGTAATATTTAAAAAAAAAAAAAATAAATAAAAACGTTCAACGGAAATGTATAACATATTTCAATTAAACTAAAATAATAATATAGGAACTCGTTTTTGAACGGTGTCAAAACGTTTTCGTTTTGCTTGGGTGTTTTATAATAATTGCCTTCCGGCCATTGAAAACACATTAATATAATACGAATAATTATTCTAGTAAGTTGATATAATAAAAGTTTTGACGTGATTGTGAAAATATGTCTACTAGGTCACACGTGAATACGTTTAGTATAATGTTCAAATAATATAACAAATGAAAATGTCTGAAAAATTATAATCAATGATTAAAAATCAAAAGACGTGTGTTATAAGTATACGAATAACGGAATAAATATATATTATATACTTATTCTATATATTATAAATATGTTATTATACGTAAACTTTATAGTATTATTAAATTTTTATGTAATTTTATTTTTAAATTTTGAGACAGGTACATATTAAATAACAATTTTGTTATAGGAATTTATTTTTATACTATTTTTACGTGTTAAAATTTTTGGTTAGTTTACCTACGACGTAATTTAATTTAATTTATATAACGTATAATTAAATCTTGAACATCATAATATATAGTTAATAACAATTAATTTTGTGTTTATTATAGTTTTTAATTTGTTTTGCAAACGTAATTATATGATGACTACAATGATTACGATGCCGAATATTAAATAATTTTTAGAGGTCAGATATTAACGTATTGTATGCTAATTACTAAGTTCTGAGGTAGTGAGAAGTGAGAAGTGAGAAGTGAGAAGTGAGAAGTGAGAAGTGAGAAGTGAGATGTAATAAAATAGCCTATTTAAATTTTTATGAATTGATATATTTTGCATTAAATTTATACTTTTTTAGGTTGATAGTTAGGTTAGATTTTCTTAGGCTCATATAAGGAAAAGCGGCCCAATTTTCTTCATAATAAAAAATAAAAAATTCCTGCGCACACCTTTGAAAAAAGGAAAGTACCTATAAGTATCGATGATAATAAAAATATATTAAAAATTATTTTACATTAAGTGTGAAAATAATAAATAACAATAGTTAATTTGTCCGTCTTATAATATGGTTAAATAGTTATTATATGGAATATTTTTATAAAATTATTGAAATTTTATATTTCTACGTGTGTCGAACAATATATCTTCAAAAATAATTGTGAGGTTATACCTATAACGTATAACGTATTTGAGTATCTATAATAGATGTTTCATATATTTCATGCGGTTTTTGATGTAGATCCCAATTTTTTACAAAAATATACAAGTTGCTGAAATATTGCATGATTTAAAGAAACTTGCATGATGGGATGTAAACTTGAATCATTAAGTTTAATGTCGCGTGTGAGAATAAACACCATGATTAAGCACAGATGACAGTTGAAGCACATACGCGGCCTCTATGAGTGCTTTCAATATTTTCACCCGGAAGTCATGGGGAGACGAGAAAAAAGAAAAAAAAAAGGTTTTTTTTTTTTTTTTTGTATATGTTGTTGGTTTTATATACAAAACAATAAAACATGTTATAGGAAGTAATTTTTTAAACGAATATGTATCAATATTTTATAACGAAATAAGTTGCAATTTTCTGAAAAGTATTATTTATACTTTATTTATTAAAGTTTGGTAAGACGTTCTACAAGAAATATTATATTATTATATAGTATTAATATAGATATAATTTTACAATAATTATGTGAATTTTCCAAAATATAAAAATTAATATTTTGAAATTTTTTAATGAGAAAGTTAAAATGCTCTAAAAGTTTTAATAAATATAACAATGAATAAATAATTATAGATGATATTTATAGTATTTTATTAGGAAACTGCGATGATGATGATGATGATAATAATAATAATAATAGAAATGAAAAAATAAAAAATAGATAATTATGTATTAATTAATATTTAATTTTTAAACTACAAAATACAATCAAATTTATATTATAATAATTATTTTTATTTTACTATTTTACTATACAATTTAGAATTAAAATCTTATTAATCTTTATTAAATCTTAATAACTTTAATATATTATGATGATAATATTAGAAATTATGCATTTCTTGAACCGAAGATCATTTAAATAATGTATTCGAATATTCAATAATAAATGATAAAAAAAAAAAGTATAAAGTAAATAACAAATCTAAATATGTCTAGACAACTTATTATATTTTAATTTAATGCTCTGCTGAACGGGAAATTCGAAATTTCAATTATTTATGTTTTTTCATAACGACTAAGTATAATATTTTTCACATAGTTCTTTTTAATTTTATATTAATTAATTGTTTTTAAATCAGAAGTATTAGTTTAAAATGTATTAATTATTTCTATAATGACGTTAACAATGATATAATAATAGATTATTTGAATATTTTAATTTCTTTGAATTTGTATCCTTTCATCGACTACTTATTTGAAATTAATTAATTAATAAAGATTTATTATAATTTATAATATATATATATATATAATTAGTATGGTTAATTTTAATATTACTCTCAGATTAAGCTAAATTACTATATTAAATTATCTGTATACAGAACATTCAAATAGAAAATATATATTTTTAATATTAATAAATTTCTAATTATAACAAAACTAAAGAGTATGATATTTAATTATTTAAAACCACTGTTTTAATAAAAATGTAATAAATAGAATATGTATTTAATTTAATTTTTAAATGAAAATAATTACAACAAATGTAACCATTAATTAAATTTAAATTGAAATGTAAATCATTCCATCATTTAATTACATAATATATTGTTTTAGATCTATAAATCACCGAAACACAAGACCGAAAATTTCAAAATGTGTATTTGAAATAATAGTACCTAATAATTATTACGATAATATGTGCACTGTTATAATTTAAATTCCAAACACTACGTGATTTTTTTTGTAAAAAAGAAAAACAACGGAAATAAGAATATTAGTCGTTACTTTTAATGTTCAGAATGAAACGGGCGTAGATTTGTTGTCCAGAAAAAAAAATATTACGATAGAACTTTAGTACGCTCGCTCCGAGGGGGATCTCAATTTGTAAAAACGTTATCATAACTTGAACAATAATCGTACACCAAACAACGATCGAGTGAAAACAAATCTGTTATTATTATATTATATGCCATTTTCATTTTTGTCGATAATCTTCATATTATATAAGCATGAACATTTAAAAATATATAAGTAAAAACGATAAAAAAAAAAATAAAAAAAATCGTAGATTATAATATTATAAAAAATAAAACAGAAATTGATTTTTCGCAATACAAAAAGAAAAGGCGAAGAAAGGCGAATAATAATATTTTAACTATAATAGAGTTGTAATTTGGGAAGAGCGAGGCTGATTAAATTTTTATTGGTTTGGACATTTTTTTTTTTTTTAATAAACAAACCGTTTCGGAGCTTCCTTATAAATTGCAGCTTATTATGAATAATGGCCTACGACACGGAATTTCGATCGTCATATATGCAAATTCTTTATGATGTCCACGTATTTGCGGTTAAAATTTATTATTATGGTTATAATATGGTTGTAAAACCGAGCATATACAACGTGTATAATAATAATAATATGTTGGTTTGCTACCGCTATTTTTATGACGCTATTCGTTTTATGATATATTGTAAATTTCAACTGCATAATTCGTCGTATTTATATACCTATTATATAATATTATATATACGAGTATTAAATTATTATTGGCTATGCTAATCATCTTTTCACGCGTTTTTTTAAAAACAAAATTGCATCATTCCATTCGAGTTTCGACGGCGATCGATGCATATTTATTTTTATTTTTTTCTAAACGGATTCTTGTAAATTTTTAATTATACAAGTTCACGTCATTTACCTATACTGGTAATTAATGTTATTACCGTATTAACGACTCGATCGTCTAATAATTATATGACGTGCAATTTGAATAAAAAAAAGATGAGCTGATACTCCTGCCGCACAGGATACAGGTGTGCGGATCATAGCGTTTAATTTTACTTAGAATTTGAATGCAATGATAAACCATTGCATTCGAAAAAACGATTCTGAGCGAAGTTCAGTCAGATTATAATTTTCGTTTGAACTAAAAATATCAATTTAAAACAGCTATAAAATAAAATTGAGATTAGGGATTTTTCTAATATTTTAGTATGATGTTAAGTAATATGTAAGTATACTTCAGTAAAATTTTCAGACCCTAATACCAAAAATTACCAATTTTATCAAACATTATATACGTAAAAACGATAAATTTACGAAATATTCGAAGTCCTATATTTAGTAAAAAAATTTAAAAAACGGTTCCCAAATTTTACCACATATATATAATAGCTATGTGAACACCCAAAAAAATTTTCAAGTCTCTAACTTAAAAATTGCCCGAGTTATCGTGAAATATAGAAATTGAATTCGTTAAAATTTCATTTTTCGTTAAAAATGCCGTTTTTTCGTCATTTTTTCGAAGTTTTTTCTACCGCTTAAAGTCAATTTTGAGAAATTCGAAAAATGACCTAAATAAAGTACCATCTACATCCACTTTTACATCTGAAACTCGCTATTCGTGAAAATCGAAGCATTATTTCGGGTAGTAAAAGTGTTTTCAGAATATTTATTTATATGTATGGATTCTAAAATTTTCGTTTTCCTAAAAATATCAACTTAAAACGGCTATAAAAAAAAATTTTGACAATGGATTTTTCTAATATTTTAGTATGATGTTAAGTAATATGTAAGTATACTTCAGTAAAATTTTCAGACTAAAATACCCAAAATTGACAATTTTATCACACATTATATACGTAAAAACGTGAATTTTACGAAATATTCAAAGTCCTATATTTTGTAGAAAAATTAACATAACGGTTCCAAAATTGTACCACATATATATAGTAGCTATGTGAACATCCAAAAAAAATTTTAGGTCTCTATCTTAAAAATTGCCTGAGTTATCGTGAAATATAGAAATCGAATTCGTCGAAATTTCATTTTTCGCGAAAAATGCAGTTTTTTCGTCATTTTTTCGCCGTTTTTTCTACCGCATAGCGTCAATTTTGAGAAATTCAAAAAATGACCTAAGTAAAGTACCAACTACGTCCACTTTGCTACCGGAAACATACCCTATTCGTGAAAATCGGAGCATTATTTCGGGTAGTATTTTTGTACACAGACATAAAAAAAAAAAAAAAAACAAAAAATAATCACACATCATTGTAAAACCAATACATTCTTCGCTTCGCTCAGAATCTAAAACTGAAAATATATCCTAAATTCAGGATGAAAATTTGTAGAAAATACATATTAAATATTATATATATAGGAAAAAGTGTACGCATTTTTTTATGATTAGACCGGGGATCTAATTGAAATTGAAATTTTAAAATTCAAACGGCATAATAATTATTTTGTAATTACAAAAAGAGCGTAAAAGACTTGTTTCGTAACAAAACGCTTAATTTAATTATATTGT
The DNA here is from genome assembly GCA_021307375.1 of Tetraneura akinire. Lineage (NCBI taxonomy): Eukaryota > Metazoa > Arthropoda > Insecta > Hemiptera > Aphididae > Tetraneura > Tetraneura akinire. Next base: position 4,469,273 of record JAIUCT010000019.1, on the reverse strand, counting down.
GACGACGATGATGAAGTAAAACGCGTGTTCTTTAATCAGTTTTAAACAAGTGATATATTATTATGACCGCACGCGTATACACATTACACATACATCCATAATAATAATAATAATAATAATAATAATAATAATAATAATAATATATAAAATGTATACGCGCGTTCCGCGTTATTATGTTTTATTTACTCGGGGAAAAAAATCCGTTTGTAATTCAAAGCGTCTAAAATAATATAAAATGGATGCCCAAGGGTACTTCATTCCCTTTCACTATATACAGTACTATAAGATGAATTATTTAATTTAATTTACAAAAATATGTATAAAAATATTGTTTTAATCTACTACATGGGCTTTTTTCAATGACAATATATAATGAAAACGAAAATATTATAACGTGAAAGTATAATAATATATCGGTTTAAGCTATCCAGTACCTATCGAGATGGCGAATTTGGGCATTAACGAATTAAAAATTATAATGAAGTTATTAAATAATTATAATTTTTTTTCTTTTAACCGCAGTCTAATACGTTAACCTCAAGTCAGTTATAATAAAAAGGTATTACGTAATGAATGAATGATCAATATGGATGCTGCATAAATTTAAAAATAAAAAATATAAATAATAAGACCAAGCTGTGTGATATCTAAATAGAGACGAAAACGATATATCGTTTAGACTAATATTTTATCTTCACACGATTCTGCAGAGCTTCAATTTTTTAATTCAATTCAGTTTGGTTGACTTTAAAGTTACATGAATTCAAAGAAAATTACTGCAGACCACCCTCAGCATGTGTTATTAGGTTATTAGGTATACTATATGTATGACGTATGAATATTATGAGTAGGTATATAATATGCTTTCTTCGGAAAATATAGCGTGAAAATACATGTCGTTGAATTAATATTATATTCTTATAAAGGATTTTCTATGACATATTATAGAGTATGTATAGTAGTTGAATATAATCGAATACAGACGGTATAACGCTTGATGGTATATTGTTATAAATTTTATTGCGGTTGTTAAAATATTTAACCATAAAACATAATATGACGTATATCTAACCTAACATAATAATATAATATATTATATGGTATATAAAACGTGCACGTTGAAAACTATAAGTGAGGAACTGAGGAGGACAATAATATAATATTTTCCCACGCCCTCACAGATTGGTTTTCGATTTGATGTCGATTTGGATTTCTTTTTGTGTCGTTCTTCACGTCCTCCCGCGAGACTATTACATCATCACAATAACATCTATTATTGTTGTTTAATTTTAATTTTAATATTGTTATTATTATTTACAAGTGTATCCGTCGTTTTTAAAACTGTCTGATCCGCGTGAAGAACGCGACGAGCGATTCTTTAATCGTTGGGCACAATAATTGAAATCGTTCTCAGCCAATGAATGATAATTGCGTTACTATAACGTTATTAATTTATTTTACACGTGAATATATTCGTGTCCGGCGATAAATAACGTGAATAGTAAAGTATAGTTAAGCACAAAAACGTTTCTTCTGATAAACTCGATATCATTGTGATGAATACAACCGTTGTACCCAAGCCCGGATTAAGACCTCAAATGGTCAAAATCGTTTTTACGAATGTAATGATTTATCTTTTTTTTTTTTTTTAATAGAACAAGAAAATTTTATATAATTATTTCAATAAAATTAATAAATTTTTATGAAAAAATACGATATTTGAATAAAAAAAAAAGGTTTAAAGGTACGTTTACGCAATACAATTATTATAGCCTTGAGGTTAAAATAATATAAAAGGGCCCATTACTTTTACGGTTCTTGGGGATATGGTCCCCTAACCCCCTTTAATCTGAGTTTGGTCGTACTGGTACGCGGTTCCTATACTCGGACCCAAATGAATATATTTTATAAATTAAATGATCATAATTTATAATATAAGGAAAATTGAAAATTATACTCGTATTATCGTTAGTTATGAATTTCATAACTCGGGTAGAGTATATTATATAGTGTTATAAACTTATAAATAATAATCTGGATTTATAAAAATTGTTTATTAGGTACTGTTTGTTTGGTTTGAAAGTTTGGCGTTTTGAATTTTTTTTATTTTCGATTCTAAAGAGAGTCTTTCATGAAGAAAACTGTAATATATGATAAAGATAATATATAACCGAAATAATGATGAAACCGTACGCGATTAATGACGCGAAAGTTGTTAAGTCCGGATTAGCCCGTCATTTGTATAATATAATATTATAATAATTACCTATAAGATTTTCATTGTATACACGCGATATATAGTGATGAGTTGGTATCTCGTGACGCGACTTATCGATAAAAGTTTTTGGTCATTTTAATATGCGTAGGGAATCGATCCGTCTTCGAGTAAAAATGCGGTTTATTTCGTCGAAAATGCTTTTAGCCAAAAGAAAGAATATACTATCATCATTGAATAATGCTCGAACGTATAACATGTTATGTACGTATCGGTTAATAAATCGACTCGATTCGAAGAAAAATATCGCACGTACAAATACGTCCGTAGCGAACGTTTCAATAATTTATTTATTTAATAATAATAATGTATTATATACGATGAGTGATAAACTGATAATATTGTACTGACGATATCGTACGTCGAAAATATATTGCAGAACAATATACGATAACATATTTTGATTAAATCGTGTACCGATGATAGGATGAAACATATGACGTGATTTTTATATAATATTTACATATGATATGATCGTTAAATTTGACGATATGAATATTTGTATAAATTTGAACGTTTTAGCGCGGAGTTCGTTTCATTTTGCTAACTACGCATATTTTATACTTTTTAAGCTACCGTAATTTTTCCCCTGAGATTTAATAATACATAAATGTTGCGTGGTCATAAACACAACAATTTAATATACTGTAACCATACTGCGATTATCGCAGATTTTACTGTACGAATTGTAAATTTGTAAATAAATAAATTATTACCGTTTAAAAAGTATAAAATGAGTAAAATTTTCATTTATATTAAAAATTAACATTCATTATGTTCATCGCGTATACGAAACGAACGAAGAAAGATTACACATTTGCTTATTATGCACATAAAAATATATACTCATATTTATTATATAATATACGCGTACATAATTTGTACCAATTCTTAAATACGTTATTGTAATAGTTTTTAAACTTGGAGTATATATAAAATTTAACTGCTCAAAACGTTGATTGAGAATTTTAAAAGCATAATTTATCTACTGCTCTCAACTGCAGTGCGGATGTTTTATTGAAATTATAACTTTTTTAATACCATAGTACTTTTGTCTTGGACTATAGAAAGGAAAAATAATTAATAATACATGAACCAGTAATATTTTAGTACATGAGGTGTAGGTAATTTATTACAATTAATAATTACTCGTTTCTTCGTGTACTGCAACACAAAGTTTTCAGAAGTTTTTAAACTTCTATTAATACATAAAATAATATAATTATTCAATAAAAAAACATAAATCGTTTAATGATATTTATGAGAAATTAATATTTAGTTATTGCATCTTACATTAAAAATAATATATAAAAAAAAAAGAATAAATTAAAAATTATTACATTTTATTAGTTATATATAATAAAATAAGGATTTTTAACATATTTTTACACTAGTAAAATATAATTAATTTGAATATGAATATATATATATATAGTTTTGAATGTTTTTTTACGTGCAAGTAAAAATATTATTTGTTATATTATAATATAATATGAGTAAAAAACTATAGTATATATACGAGTAAGAAATATGAACTATTATATAATACGGTCTTTGAATAATCATCAATTTATGGTAATTTATATAAATTGAGGTTATTATAAATTACTTCTGTTATAGTACCTGCATTAAATTATAATATACTAATATGGTATGATGCGTAAATTAGAATATAACATTAAATGCGGTATGTCGGTAGGCATGTGTAAATATTGCATTTTGATTTTACCATTAAAAATGTAGAAAAGAAGAACTCAAGAATATAAAAATATATTATAATAGGGTATATGATGTAAAGGACGAGTCATTATAAAAACTTATTAATAGAGTTATTATATAATAGGTACATATTATATTAGATATATATATATATAAGAATATTACGCAGAAAAATAAAATTGTGCGTAAAGCGTTTAAAATTTTATTTAAAATAATTTCGCGTTTGATGTGTTGAGTAGAAAAAAATGTTGTTTCTTTTGCAACAGAACTACAGGAGCGTATACTCGTATTATGGTAATTAGATATTTTTAATCCCAATTATTATATTATTATATACGGCAAGAGTATGAGTTTAATTGCGTGCTTTTAACGATAGTACACATTCTACTAGGTATATATTTATTTTTTTTATAGACACTCGTATTTGAAAATTTGTCTTTTTTATTACTTCCATATACGTAAAATTTTCCTATTTTAAATACATTTATGATTTATCTTCCTATGTCCTATATATTAAAGTTTATTACGTTATATAATACGATTGAATCTCGTTATAGTCCAAAGTTCAACGTAATGAGGAGGGGGATATTTCGAGCTAAGCTATGGTAAGGTAATATTATTGAACTTTGACTTCTCAAGAATTTCGCACTATCAAATTTTAACCACCGGCTATTATCCGCACGGTTATATTATAATAATTATAGCGTTTAGTAAGTATTAGTTCATATTTAGATATGGATACTTACCCCTTGTGGGTTAAAGTGCGATCCGGTAGATATGCAACCGTTGCTTATGTCTCCCTTTTCGTGGACGTGGAATCCGTGAAGTCCTTCGGTCAGACCGGATACGATTCCGGTAATCGTGACCGGACCGCTTCGAATAGCCTGGATAAAGGTCACATTGCCGGTCACCGAACCGGGTCCCTTGAGAACGACTATGGCTCTGCGTTCTTGCTACAATTGCCAAAAATAAATAAATTATCATTTTATCTAAGATAAAAAATATTATGTAATATAATAAACCGCATTACGCGTTTTACATAAAAAAATTAATATTTTTATACATGCGTAACAAAACTAATACGCGCAGATAGTAAATGCTTTTTTTCTTCTTAAATATTATTATTATTATTATGATAACGTTCCAAAAGGTAAAAAAACTATTTATAATGCGTGCGGTGACTTGAAAAATATAAATATAATTTTATAAAATGTTTGTACTCATGAACGGATCCTGGAAGTAGAATATTTTCGAGGAAAGGATAAAATTTAAACGAGCATCAACGTTTTATATTGTAATAATCCTCTTATTTTTAATTTTAACGAAAAAATACGAAATATATTGTACAAATTCCGAGTAGGCCAAGAAAAAAATTCAACAAAATATTATTATTTTATTAATTATATTTGCATAATAGTATTATTACTGATTTATTAGTATACTGCAAATTAATTTTTAATTTTTAATACGTTGACTTCATGAAGCAGTAACGAGGAATATAAATTACAAAAATCAAACAAATAAAATAAATAATCGATTCTGTTCGAAAATGAAATAATATCATTATAATTTTATAAGTATATTTTTTCTCGTAAATTTTAAATTACATATAAGGTCGAGACTCGATAGATATTTTACTTTATAGAATTACTCAAAAGTTTATATAATATATAAGTTTATGAAGTATGAGTATATAGTCATACTGCAAGTACGATTTTATTATTCTGTATGAACGAAATTCGGCATGATGGTTTATTTTAAACATTAAAACGTATAATATATAATAACGTGTATAGTCATATACTCGTAGAATGTACTTTCCTTGTGTAGATAATTTTACGAGGGTTTATAATATTTTTGCGAGCGACAAGGAGGCGGACCACCAACTGATACGATGCGCAGACAACTCCAAGTAAAAAAAAATCGAAAAGAAAAAATTGTTGTAATAAGTAATAACGAATATCATCGCAGTAAAATCGATCTATAGAGACGTGTTGCGTGCAAATGAATGGCAGACGTGTATATATTATATACGGCGTTATATACCTATATTATTAATATCGGTACGTTATTGTACGATGCGAATGATGCAGTCTGGGGGAAAGTGTCAAGACGAGAAAATCGAGTGCACGTAAAAAATATTTATATAAATAAACGCATTCAAAACCTTACCCTAACCATGTCTAACCGGGTAACCTGCAGTTACCACAAAGTGTACGATCGTCTGCCAATTGCAGTATAATACACTTTTGATGTTATGTGTCTCGACTGCAATATATTATAATAACGTTTACCACTCTTTCTTTCGATCACGACGAATGCAATATAATAATATTGTATATAATGTGCAATGCTGTCTGCTCACACGCAAATATAAAATATTATATATTATTACGTACAGCCTGCTGCAGATATTATTATTTTTATTGTTTTCTTTTCAATGTTTTACCGTGTGATTATAATATACCGATAGTAATATATAATATTACAATGTTAAAAATGAAAAATTTAAAAAACAGTGCATGTATACGTCACGTTAATACACGAAATAATCGAAAAGTCTCCATACATATTTGTTCGTAAGATATAACTATAGTATACAGAGTGAACGGAAAATCGTGTTTCAAAAACGGCCCGTAATGTTATCGTATGTCGTCCTGTATAGTATTTTTTTAATATGCGATTTTCTAATCACTCTGTATACAGTCGTATAATATAGTACAGGGTATATCTGCGAGTATATAGAAACGTTTAAATATATGCAAATCACGAGACGAAATCCATATTATACATTCGGGTTTGCTACAAAATTTCTGTGGGTATTAAATTATTTATTATATTTTTTTATTTAATCGAGATAGACGCGGTGTATTCATAATCATAAAAATCGCAAGATTTCATCACGGTTGCGGTTTGTGCAGGGGAAGGGTTTTCAGAGTTCACAACCTCTTAGTATGATGGTTTCCAAGGGTAGATTTGCAACATTGCAACAATTGAATATCTCCAGTGAAGACTGGAGTATAATCTGAAGACGGATCTATACGTTTTTGTAAGCGTACATTATAATAATGTATACCTAAGTAAAAAATGTGTTTGGAACATAATATTATTACTCCGCTACTACGAGAATATAATATATAATAATATATTAATATAATGTATAAAACGCACGGTAAGTGATAATATAATAGAATTTATGTATAATATTTTTCCCCTGTATACAGTGTTGCGTATTGTGTGTAAAAAAAAAAAAAAAATAATAATAAATAAATAATACGATAAAGTTGGATTATTATTTATTTTGTCCCACTGAAAACGAGCGTATAAAAGAGAAACTGCGACAAACGAGAAAATATTGTAAAGTTTTCCTTTTTAATATTATTATTGTATTTAGCTGTTTTAAAAAAAATTAAAAATTAAATTATCGTTAAAAAATCACTCGCCACTAAGTTATTTATTGACGAAAATATTATTGTTTGTGTATAATATATTCGATTCGAAGAAACGCTTTTACCTACGTCAATTTCGAATATTACACTATCGTAAACGATCTTGTCAGTTATTATAATAATAGCATAATATTTTTATGAATATTAATTATAATAACGTTGCAATAAAACATTATTATCTTGTTTTTAACGTAGTGTAGAATAATAATAATTTCTTTGGATCTATTGAGATGACAAATTGATATAGTGAAGAGGAGTGTATTCGTGCAGGAAACCGTCGAGCAGAGAATAATATTTTACATAATTTGTCAAACTTAAAAAAAAAAAAAATGGTACTTTATTGCCTTCGTATAATCTGATCGCATCACCATCTCGTATAAAATAATAAAAAATAATGGAAAAATCCATAACAGTATATTAGTTTTAAATTTCGTTAATAATAATTATGCACGCGTGTTGTTTATTGCCAACGGATTCGGCGATAGGCGTTTTTCAATGATAATAATATTTACGTAGGTATAATATATTATACCAGTTTTTTTTTTTTTTTTTATTTTTTTTTTTTTTTATACTGGCATTCGGTTTCATTATTATTATTATTATTATTATTATTATTATTATTATTATTATTAT
>JAIUCT010000019.1:4440017-4461187 GCA_021307375.1 Tetraneura akinire | reverse complement strand
TATTATTATTATTATTATTATTATTATTATTATTATTATTATTATTACATTTGTGCTTTGGGCATTCTGACGTTAATATTATATTTTCACGAGTATTAATGTACCTAACCTAAAATACGATGAGAACAACACGACGTGAGTCGTTTTATTATAGCGTAAACGATCAATTGATATACCTATAAGTATACATATTTTTTTATTATTATACCACTACCAGACTACCTTGGTCGATGTAATATATAATCTAGTAAAATATATGTATATTGTATATATACGTAAGTCACATATATATATATATATATATATATATAATATGGACTCGGCTAGTCGGCTCTAAAGTATAAGTATCGTATATATATTTGATTGGATTTATTTAAAATGAAAATCTGAAAAATACTTTTTACGAGATCGTGAACTTATGTGTAGTCGACTAGTCGTAGTGTATTATTATTATTGATTATTATAAAATAATAAATTAATAATGATTAACAACGTAACGAACAGAAACCAAGTCGGAGATCAAAGGTTTTGAAACGTCTTAAATATTATCTATTTTTCGAACAATTTTTTTTTTTTTTAGCGAATTTAATATTATTTAAATAATTTAATTTTATTATATATTATTATATAAAATAAACACGTGTATGTGTGAATTTGTCAATCGTTTTCTTATCGCAACATTGTCTCTCGTAGTCCCTCGTCTATTCGCGTTATTCCAACCGTGACATCCGTCAGTCGGAAATTTCCGGACCATTACACACACTCGTCGTTGTCGTTCATCGCGCTAAGAATTTATAGTACAACACTCTGCTTGCAAAACAGACACCGATGACGACGTAAATGATAAATTTTGATTAGTTTTCGCTTTTATAATAATAATAATATATGCGTGTTTAAAACCGATTTTCCGTCGCGGACTCTCAAAGTCTCTCAACACTCGGCTTAGCGGCGACACTCGTATACAGAGCGATAAAAAATATTATGTCCCTACGTATCTTTTCCCGCCGCGATTGGATTGCAAATTTCCGATCACCCTGTATACATAAATGCAACATACAGGAAGGGACGACGTTTTTCATTTCCGGTCTTCTATATTTACTCGGAATACAATATACGACTTACGCGATTCATCGTTTTTGTCCAGCTCCTGAGTCTCGGATAAAATATATACTTTTTACCTAATTCACGTTTTAGAAAACTCGTAAGTGTGATATACAAGACTCACAATTTTACTATACAGCGGGTTGTGATTCAGTCAGATGTACTCGTACAATGTTGAATATCGTTATTTTGAAAAATCTAAAGGTACCAACAAGGCAACAACCCCGTTTATAAAAATAATTTTTTAACATTCATTATACATTTATGCGTAGTAATGGACTTTTGGAAACATTTAAAGTTTCTTTGGGAGACCCGCAGTCTTGGAAAACAGAGGCAACCTATGACATTTCAAAACACTCGAATATATCAATATATATAACTCATATAGCGGAGTACAAGAAAACTCAATGGAAATTTCGAACCGATATTTTTGTACATTTCAGTTTAAGGCATCAAGTTTTCATATAATATATATTTCTGTTTATTTTAAATGTTCGAGTAAATCGCAAAAATCGACGCGTTTCTCGCGGAATATACTCGAGGAATATTTGAAAAAAAAAAAACGAAACAGGTAGTTATGGCAACAATTTAATGTATTGAATGTATCGGATAATATCGGCCACGGGTCATCCTGTTCACGTTATTTACGCTCGTACGTATTATATTATTATTATATACGCAGTCACACAATTCGATCAATATTTTCGAGACGTTTTTCTAAATGTTTTCTTTCTAAATAACATCGGGGGAAAAAATATCTATCAATCGATATCTATATAATATATTATATATATAAATGTGTATGTGTGTGTGTATTATACAAAGCACTTACGAAACACGATGAAATTCGGAACGGTTAAACCGCACGAGATTAAAATAAAACACTACTCGATCAATGTTGATGCGGTCGAGAAGAAGATGCGAATGAAAAAAAAAAGAGAGAGAGAATAATAATAATGTATAAAACCGTTTTGTTTTTCAGTCGTGTCCGTCGTCCGACACACACATACATACGCACGCCAACGGTGGTCCGCTATATATACAGCATCCAAACCACACCCGATGACCATAAATTAATCTCGGCGAACGCCTTTAAACGAGTATTTTATATATTATATTCTCTCTCGTATTATTATATTATTATTACTATTATATTATGTATTATAATTATATTGTATTATATATACCTTTTTTTTTTTAATTCACACGGTGAACCGTCCGTCAAAAGTCCGCGCGAACAATATTTATGTTATCAAGAACAGTGATATATTACACACCACAATGATGTATTCTGAATATATTTATTCAAAGTCGAAAACGATAAAAAACGAGAATTGTATACGATATTTTTAACGCATTTTACAGAGTATATAGATGAAAGACAAAAGTCAGATAATATCGCGTGTGACTTTATTATAATATGCGGTAACGAAGTGTATATATTAAAAAAAAATATATTTACCTAATAATATATTATATTGTTGTTTTGGTGTTTTACTCGTACGTTATTCAACAGAGACTCGGAGAATAATAATAATGATAATATTATATATACAAAATATACATTAACGCGTTAGTTTCGAAATATCTATATGAACGCTTCGTGCAAGTTGTAACCGCGGTTACCGCGCGGTACGGTGCTTTGTGTTATCATTATTATTATAATATATTATTCAATGTCCGCTACCGTACGTTATACCGCTGTTCGGCGCGTGAAGTTTTATAAATTGTCTTTTCTTTTCAGTTTTTCACGCGAATTGTAATCATCATGTTATATAGTTTAATATATTATCATAACCACGGTTATCATAACTAATAATAATAGTACATTAGTATGTACCTATGTATAATATAATAATAACTAATAAGAAGCTTTTACTATTTAGACGAGGTCACGAGCATAATATTATACGCGTATAATAGTGATCTCATCTATTATGCGTATATGCGTAATAATATGACGTGCCTAGTATTATGTAGTTTGTATAGTTCTGAAATAGTTTTGAATATTTTAAACCGGGAAAAGTGAATATAATGAAACCAAACGAGAAAATCGTCATTAACACAACACAAATTGTACATTATAATAATATTATATACTTATAATAATAGATTGTTGTCACGACTTGAAAAATTTAAAACAACGTTCGCGCGTATGTTATAACTTTTATTTAAGTGTTGTTCCGAGTAAAAACGTTATTTATTTCGTTCGCGGTATAATTTTAGAATGGTACATTACGCATAGGACGCTGCAGACGTATAGGTACATCATATGGCTACAACAGGTAATTGATTTTTATGCATTCGTTTTTCATAACTAGTTTTTTTATTATAATATATACCTATTATACGAGTGTTTTTGAAAAACTAAAATCACACTTTGATTGTTATCATTACGATAATTCTTGGAAATATAACTTTTCGTCGACGTTAAATTTATTATAAAATATAATATTATACTATCCTAAACAAAATTAATAATTAATAATCCTTCTAAGTTATTTATTTGTATTATTTATACACGTACTCGCAGCAGACCGAACAATTAGCAGTAAAATAGTCAAATATTGTACATACAATATGTTTTATGAACGCTTTTAAATTTTAATTATGATCAAATTTCATAATAATAACTATAACGGAGTTTATTATTATAATATTAACCGCGCTGGAAGAAAATAATTTAAAATTTTATCGAGGAAACGGCGTATTTAAGTATGAACATAAATTATACGCACTTAATTTTTTTGCGAATTGGATGTCCCCACTTAAATAATACATTTCATAGAATATATACGTGTATATTACAATGATAATGATATAATACTATATTTCGTTTAATGTTCGAAATTGAAATTTCAATAATTAGTACTGCACTATATTTTTTCATAATGGCTATTATAAATTTATAAATTATAATTATTATTTTCTCTAAGGAACCAAAATAGATTAAACTGCAGGTGAAACGGCTTTTTAAATTACAAGTCGCAAGATGAACTGGGTCCTATATTTGCTTAAAACTAGGTAAATTGCATCCCCATTGTAATATTTCTTATTACCTAGTATCTACTAAAAAAATAACTGCAGAATTATTGCAGTAGGTATATGTGTTGTGTTATTATATTAATATTTTAATTTCTAAAAAATGATTGTGCAAGCGAAGTTCCATCAGATAATAATATATTATATAATGCCGAATGACCGATAATAAAAATCATAAAAATTTCCACCTCAATAAAGTCGTGATAAATAAATACCTTATTCTTATTTTATACCTAATATATTTTTAGTGGTATTAATTTTTTTTTTAACTCGCTTGTTTATTAATTAATAATATTATTTATAAATGTTTGTTGGAAGGCCAACACTATAAAAAATTACTGCAATTCACACCCGACGGTGGTCAATATCACATTAAAGTGTATTCCTCAAACATAATCTGGTCCTTGCGGCAAACACGCGTTCACGTCATATTATACGAGTATAATATGCATATGACGCGTTCCAGGTAACCGTAGCTAACCGGACGGTATCCTTCGTGGTTTTCCTATTTCGCGGCAAAACTGTTTTTGAAATTTTAAATTGTTTTTTGGTCTCCGAACAGAAACCAGTACTCATATAATAATAATATTATAGTTCCGATTTTGTCGACCTGTTCTCGCGTATTATCTGTTATAATTTTATAAATGTCGGCGTGGGTCACACCTACCCGATATTGTATACAGTGATATTTAATATAAACGCATACATTGTAATACGATTAAAAAATATTAAATGTAAAAAAATAACACTGAGAAACGGTATATATTATAATATAGAAACGAAGAAGAGAATCTTTGCCTATGAATCGGCTGTGAAAAGCGACGAATACGAGCGTTCGTTGTGTCGTTATAATATCGTAAAAAAAAAAAAAAAATAATAATGAAAAGGGGAAAAATTAAAATATACGTCGTAAACGTAAACAAGAAGAAAGTGAATACTCAACTGCAACAAGCTAGTCGCAGCAATGGCAATTAATAATCATAATACTAATAAGTATAATATAATTATTATAGTCGCCGCGGTCGTCTCAGAGGCGATTAAAATTAAAATGAGATTCCCCACGGTGCGGTTTTTTTTTTTTAACGAAATTTTAAAGTTAAAATATTCGTTTTATTTTTTTATTCTGTTCCGAACCGCTGACACAAAAAAAAAAATAAAAAAATAAATTTATATATACTTTTATTATGAAGTTGCGGTGTACTTACGAAAGGTGGCGAAGCCGAAGCGGCAGAGACTATCGTCATGCATACGACCGACAGTGTGATGAGCAATACGAATTTTGGTGCCATTTTCTGTAAAAACAAAACCAATCGTAAATATAAAATCATAATCTAAACGTTTTCTAAATACGAGTAATTTAATTATACTAGGTTTTTGATATAATATCGTAGGTATATTCTGCAATAACACTATTTTTGTTTATTTTATGAAATATTCTTTTAAGGGAATTTCGTATTGAATTAAAATATTTTTCGTATTATTTGGATTGTGTATTGCGTATTATTATTTATCATTTTTTTGCTCTTATACAAACGATACGTATTTTGTATTTGTCTTGCGTGTGGTTTTATTGTAAAATAAAAAAAAAAACAACCCGTGTTTAATAATTTATATACGAAACGTACGTATACTGAAATATAAAGTATGTACTCGTATATTTACATTATATTTTGTATCCATACAATATAATATTTAGATTTCGTCGAATACGATATTAAATTAAGCTACCCATGACGATATGAAATTATTGGTATTCCGACCATCGTCCCGATTGATATTCGATGATATACAAATTATTGCGAATTTAAGTATACCAACCATGTAAACCGTATAAATTAAAATCGTGCGTATCATAATATAGAATATAGTCATACTCATAATATACCATACGTATGTTACGAGAGCGTTTAGAACATAATTTATTATTCGAAGAAACGATCAAAGTCGTATAAAACGAAATATTGTACGGTCTACGGTGTGCTCGCCGACGGAGTGTGTGCAAAAGGATTATTAAAATTATTGTTAATGACAAAACAAAATTTCACCGTAGGTATAGGTAGGTCTATGATAATAATTACGGTTCGATTTAATGGTTTTTCTACCATGTTATAATTATTGTTATTATACGAGTATATGACTAGTATTTTTTTTTTTTTTTTTTTTTTTTTACAAAGACCGAAATTTCATTCGAACCGGATACGATCGCAAACTATGCGTCATCGATCGAGTATTGAAATGAAAAAATTAAACAACCATCGACCCAGCGTTACTCGTATTATAAAAAATTATAATATTTGTATTACACGTTCATTTCTCGTCTCGACATATACCGTTATTGAAAAAGATTTATTTCGATAATATAATATATTATACTTGTACCTAGGTATATAATAAAATAATACCACCTCGGTTCGATATGATATTATGTTTTATTTCAGTTTATTATACGTCTTATAATAATAATGCGTTTGTGTATGTACTTTATCATCTCATATACGAATATTATTATAATAATATTGTGATCGCGTCGAGAAAAATAATAAAATAAAATATGTCATATACGTATGACGAGAACGAGTAGTCTTCAAATCGTCGTGTTTACAGAGAACAGAGCCATCGAAATAATCGCTCTGTGCGCACATACATAATTCTCGGGCATTACTCGTGTATCGTATATTCAGAAACATGAATATTCGATCGCTCTGTATATATATATACGTATATATTTATATTTTATGCGTGAACATGTGAAGGATGTTGACGATCGTCACGACGGGGTATGAAAATGCGATAACGAGAAAAGACATAGACTGAAGTGTATTTATAGAGAAAGGTTAGGTCTATTCTATATAGGTTGAGACTATTTAAATAATAATAAAAATAATAATAGTTTATAATATGATGTGCACAACGTTACTCGTTTTGTTCGTTTCAAAATAATGCGCTTTAGGGCGCCGTACATCTTATCTCCGTATCTATTTATATATGTATAATATATTATATGCGATAGACCGAGAAAGTAAAGGATTAAGGCAAGAAATATTTCTCGGATTTACCGAATTAAGACTATAACATATATTATAATGTAACATAAATTACGTCAACGAAACGATTAAAGTATTTTGAAAAATTACAAATTAAAATAGAAAGTACAATATTATTATGCCTATTATAATAAAGTGAATGATATAATATGTTATATGGCGTTTTGAGAAGATTTTTAGCCCAATATATCGTCTTCGCAAGAGACATTAAAAATGCGTAAATCGCGATCAAATATTTGGTTGGACCGGTGTGACACAATATTATTATTATCATTGTAATAAAGCTCAAATGAAAATTAAACGAATACTCGCGTATAAAATAATATTATTTTAAATTCCGCAGGGTTTTTAATATTTAATTAAATTGCGTACGTGTCGGGCAATAATTTTGTGGAAATGGTGAATTCGTTTTAAAATAAATTATTAGTCGAGTGGAAAAGTCGGAAAAAAACCTTTTCGACCAGTTAGTAGTTAATCATGCTCTCGTATGTCGTATGGTCTCGTATTATCGTCGAGGCACACACTCCTCATGTTTCATTCGTCGCACGGGCGTAATGACGAGTACAATATATTATTATTTTCTACGCTGAGTTTGGCATCATGGTTTTATTTATTATTCTTATATCCATGTTTTACCACAATCATAAAACGTTTGTTATACTTATATTATATTAGGTTACTGCATATTATAATATTTTATTATTTATATACAAATCTATATTATTGATAATTTATAGATAACATAATATAATTATACGAGGACGAGGACTCGAATGATTTTAATGATTTTACGTCGTTGCTATCGCGTAAGTATAATAATATTATCTGTCAATGTAACGCTGCGTGCGCATATATTACACGTCGACCGCATTGTTAAGTATATAATTTCAAACGATTTTTGAAAAATAAAAGTGTCGCGACCAAATTAATACGAATATCGTTATCATTAATATAAGTCAAATAAAAACGTTTTATTTTATTTTTTTACCAACGATACGTCATATATTTATCATTCACATAAAACTATTATAACAACTATAAAAATTCAAATTCAAATAAATGTCGTATTTTTTTTTTTTTTTTTATTATTATTTATTTAAAACTCTTTGATGTCGTATTTCTCGAGGCAGAAAAAGTCGTCTGTAAAAATAAAGGTATAAGAATTACGCACTGTTTATCCGGACGAGGATATAAAATCGACGAGGAACACGCATACATATACGTAGGTACAAGAATCGCCGAGTATACGATCTTATCGGAACATAATCCGTTAAATCGCGTTATGGGATCGGAATTACGGCGATTTGACGACGACGACGACGGTCAATCGTTATTTAGTACGTCGAAAGGCAAAAACAAAAATTTCGCTTTATAAGTCGACCGGAAATCCGATAAGGACGTTCTTACAGCACATAATATTATACGTATATAACACGACGACGGGCAGCGGATTTGCGGATTACAGGTATACTACATTATTGCGGTTACGTTTTTCCGCACGATGATCGTCTTGTATAATATATATAATAATAATAAGTTTTTCGTCAGAAGCCAAAGACAAATCTCTCGTTTCTCGCAGAAAACTTGTGGTATATCGTATATACAGAGCGATCGTCGCCCGAATTCTCTATATGTATACACGCATAATATTTCACATAAATGAAAATGCAATTTTAGTAACGATGTATTTTTTCGGTTGTCCTATATATGTACCTACAAAATATATATTATATATACATCGAGACCGATAAGGACGTAACGCGTGTATACGGGAAACGCATTCTTCAGCCAACTTCGCGAACACGTCAAGTTGTTATATAAATGGTTTTTATATATACACGCGGTAAAAGTCTCGAGCCTTAGCTCAGATACGGTACAGTCCTGCCGTCGCAAACCATAGGCGCAACTAGAGCCTAAATATTGGGGGTGCTAAAATTATGTACCTAACAAAAAATAAACCGTGCCCCCACACCATCAAGTGCTATTTCCCAATTATTTATGTCTTTATGAATCACTATTACAATTCTAATTAAACATATTTTATTATCCTAATAAAGTAGACATTTACAATTTATATTTTTTCTAAGTTTCATGCAGTATTATCAATTTATTATATTCATAGATTACAATATTATAAGACATTTGAACAAAATAGTTCTAAATAAAACTTTAAAACTTAAAATTGACAGTATTTTACTGTAATTATTATAATAAGACCTAAAGAAAACAAGGGGTGCTAAATATTAACTCAGGGGTGCTAAAGACCCTCTTGCGCCCCCCTAGTTGCGCCTATGTCGCAAACAACCGAATTTCGTAACTTATTGATTGTCTCCCAGGGGCCAGGAGACAAATTATTACCTATAACATATTATTTTCCAGCACAGGGACCGTGATGATAATACACCGACGATAAATTCCAAAAATCCCATTTACTGTAAAACGTTTGTCGAATATAATAGATATTAATTTAAAACGTTCAAAATATAAACGAATTAAATATTTACTACGATTTCGAAACTATAAGACGTGATTGGATCACGCGGTATACAGAAACGGTAGAATTTTTTTCCTCCGAAAATTAAACCGAAACCGAAATAAAATCTAAATCTAAGTGAAACGTAGGTATACTGAAATTTCAAATTATCGTTTATACAATAATTATTTATACATTTTCCGACTATAATTTTAACATATATACTCGTATACTTTGCGAAAATAAATTATACGCTTATATACCTTAAACGAGTTCAAAAAAGTAAATTTACGTATATATAGGTAATAGTATGATTTCGACGAACGAATTTCTTTTTTTAAAGTACGAAAGGAAAACAGACGGTCGAATCCTTTTTTTCTGTGGTATCATATAATAGGGAGTATATAAAAAAAAAAAAAAATGATGGAATGATGTAACGCGCGTTCTACCCTTGACAGAAATAATTGATCGACCGATTACGGAAAAAATAATTCCAGCAAAAGTCATCAACATAATTTTTCATTAACTTTTTTTTTTCTTTTTCGCCGTCTATTTTATATATATGCACATTTCCAAGTATTTAGCATAAATGTACGCATTAATATTATAAAATAAATCTGTCAAAATATATAATTGTATTTTTTATTTTTTTATTTATTATTATCGTTATAAAACACGGTAAAAATAGAAATGTACGTTTTTCACATATAACGATTTTACGATAATTTGATTCAAACGTAATATCACAATATTATAAACGTCGTAAGAATAATAATCATGTGGAATCCGGTTTGCGAATCATATTAAGTATAATATACGGTCAATAATATTATAACACGAATAATAACCTTTATATGAAAAGATGAAATAATAATGTACCTATTTTAAGTATTAAAAAATTATAATGGAAAATAGACACCAGTGTGCAAGTCGATAATAATTATTATCAAATATATTATTTTTCGAATTATTATTAAAATATTATTGCGAACCGCACCACCCGCGGCGGATAAACTTAAATCGTGTGTCCCGGGAATATGACGAGCTGCAAAACGAGAAATTGTTTTTTTTTTTAATCAAAATTCGTGATCCGCAAGTTTGCAACACCCCCGTATTCGTTTAAATCGTTCCGTTACCTAACCTAACCTATAGTTCCGTTTTATGAAAAATAACTGAATATGTGAAATTCAAAGAACATATTATTTATAACTTGTTTCCAAGGAACATAAAAATTTTAATATTTAACTTGAAAATAAAATGGAAACCTCTATCTACGGTTTTTTTTTTGCTATTTTTTGCAATATTCTGCTCGTCCTGTCGCGTGTGTATTGTAAAAATAATACAAGTATCTATCTGCGTGTAGTAGGTATATTATTATATATATGTGTGGATTTATCGCGGTCGGTTATCTTGTGCGGAAAAACGCGATCGCGCGACAACGGACTCGCCTCTCCCCGCGGAGAAACAAACCGAGTCTAATGACCCTAAACATATTATTATATCGTTGAACAATGTTACAGTCATGGCGGCAGAGAAGTTAAAAACTTATATATTATTATTATACGCTCGGTAACGTAGGTATAAAATAAAGATTTATCGAACACAACCGCGCGCCGCCGCCGGATCTGGTCACGATCGCGCGGTTCCAGCATAATAGTGTAATGTGTATAAAATAAAATAATATTATATTATATACTCCTACCAACCGGCAACCACGGTTGTCTTGTTACGTACCCATGTACCGTGGTCCGTAACCGCGGTATATAAGTATACGTGTGTGTACCTATTTTATTATTTTTTATGATTACTAATAGCTGTTGTTCAGCCCCCGGGGGGTTCAATTGATAAACACCGACGATAATAAGAATAACAACAGGTATAGGTATATACGTATATATTATTTATTATAATATATTTCGGTTCGAAGAGCTAGTGTGTGTGTGTGTGTGTGTGTGCGAGTGTAGGGTAGGTATGTTTTATTAATTCTATTAACGCTTTTTTTAATATTATTTTTTTTTCTGGAGCTTGTTAATTATTTACAACGACCCCCAAATAGTTCGTATATAACTCGTTTTAAAGAAGAGGAAACAACGCGTCCGGTACGCGATTTAATATAAAAAAAAAATAATAATAATAATAATAAATAAATAAAACAAAGCCAAGCAAACAAACGATTTTTGTTATCATCCACACAGTAATTGAAATTACCTAACCGGTTTATATTTTGTGGTAACTCGAAATGTTCATTTTGCATCTCGATCGTTTTTGTAATATTGCATATTTTTCATTTCATCTCATCAAGGAGGATATACTTTTTTTTTTGCTTTTTAAAAAAAAAAAACATAAACGTTAACAAACACGAGAATAATAATTATAGCTGTAAGTATCATAACAGCTGGTGGTCGACCAGTGCGAAAAATGAATAATATTATTCTCGTCGTATTCGTTTTTGGTAATTAAAATTTTTAAGTGTAGATACCTCGAAAACATCCATCAACTAGATGATATAAACCGGCAATTAGTTATATATTATTTGGAATATTTAATGATGGTGCTTACAATTTGCGCACATATACCTACGTAATTTATTCCTCATCAATTACACATAATATATGCTAGTATGTCTTAACACACCTTATAAAGAGCTGTCTGCAGATAATGGTGATAATAATATGGGTGCGGATTTTCGCGAAGAAGCAATAATTTGTCTCGCAGACGATTAACTTCAAATAATGTAACAAATTACCATAACGGTGACGTTATATACCCAAAAAGAAATCATATATGCGATCATATAATATAATGAAATCAATGTAATTCGATTAATTAAATTTTAGTAAACTTTGGTAGTTACCAATAGCTTTTTGTACTGCTTTTTCCAGTGTATTTTTCCAAATTAGTTCTTTGCGTGGATTCAAAATATAATATATATATATATATATAATAATATATAAATGCTTGTATTAGAGTATTACTTTTTGGAGGGGAGGGGAAACTATATCCGTATAATATATTATTATTATTATTATTATTGTTATTGTGTTGTAACACGAAAACTATATTTCTCTTGTGTCCTCGTGTCAGATAATATTCGTACCCGTTATCTCACTTGTATATAATAAGCTCAAATAGAACGGACACGAGAGCAAATAAGAAAACAAAATATAAAAAGCAACTGCGTTCTCGTTAACATCGAAATTGTGGCGTTCGTTATATTATTATATATATAAATGCATTGTACCATATGTTACAAGTTTACAACAGGGATTCGTACATACGTTTCAAACGATTCATATACGAGTTGTAGTCTAACAGGGTTACAACTCCCCGAGGGTAAGATTTTTGATAAGTTTTTGACTACATATTATACGTTTGATAAAACTATGTATTCATGTAATAATGAGGAACATTATTTTATATTAAACCGATCGAAAATATTATATTATTTCGTATAACTATTTTTTCGTACATAATATAATTTTTGGTTAATTATTATTTATTATATAACACCTATTTATAGTTTTCAATTATTAGGTATGAAAAATCAACAATCAAAGTTTCAAATTTTCATCTAATTTTGCTATCGCATATTATAATTTTTAATAAATAAATACTGACTCGTGCGTGTATATTGAGCGATATAATATAAAATATTGAATCTCTTTTATATTTGGTATATAGTATTTTTTCTGCATAAAACAAGTGACAGATATATACGATATGCCTGTCAAAGACTATAACTGAATCTGCAGTTGTTTCCCAAAGACAATAACATAATATATATTATATAATGACCAGACCCAGACGAGTGGCTTCCACCAAGTTTGCTCATCAGTCATCATATAAACAAACGGTAATTATATATTAGTATATAATATATATATGTTCTATATAAAAATCGAGTCCGCGTCATGAGTCGTGACGATTGTTTTGTAATGTGCTCGATCACGTTTACGGTATATATAGTGTACGCACAGTGCTGTGTTAGGGTAAAATGCCGCCGGGGGCAATAATATTTTGGCGCTCCCTCGCCGATATAATTTTACCACATATACTCGTATATAATACCTATGTGAACATCAAATAAAATTTTTAAGTCTCTAACTTCAAAATTGCCCGAGTTATCGTGAAATATTGAAATCGAATACGATGAAATTTCAGTTTTCGTAAAAAATGCTAGGTAATCCATAATTCACAATATTAATAAATTATTGTAGATAAATTAAACACACTATAATCATATTTTGTTTTATAATAATTCCAAAGATTAAGTATTGAGTTGTTTGAAATAAATAAAAATTAAATACCATGGCTGTCGTGAATTAAGTCTAAAATTTTGCCGCCGGTTAATCAAGTCTAAAATATTGCCGCTGAGGGCAATTGCCCCTTTTGCCCCCCGTTAAACACGGCTCTGTGTACGCAGAGGGTGGTAATTACGGTACACAAAGACTTTATAAACAATTTTGTTCGTATAGCCCTTGCAATTTGCGACGAGAGTACCTATATATTATATGCGTCAAGAGCGGGCAGACTAGAATACATATTATACGTATATGGAACTCAATATAATAACACACTCTTATATTATGTGCATAGGGTAAAGGGAAAAAAACAAAAGCCATCCAGAGTCTACTAATGTACAATATTTTTTCTTTGTTTATATCGGACATAGGGGTAATAATAACCTAGACGGAAGCCCCGTTTGTGTAACGTGAACCCTTTCGTGTATACGATGTATATAAGAGTCGTTTCAAACGAGAAGAAGAGCGTAGGTACTTGAATATTTTCGTTAGCCTATAGCTCGTTTGATTTATATATATATATATAAACGAACGTACAGAATGTAGTAAGAGACATAGCGGGTTTTTGAATTTTTTTCAATTTACCATTTTCCTCCCTTCTATATACTCGCGTATATATTTACTATTTTAAAAACTAGTAGCAGTATAGTATTACGCGCGCGTTTATAGACTACCGTTAGAGAATGTTTTTCATATTTTATACATCCTGTATAAAACAGAAATTAAGATACGATCTTCCGAACGGATCCCGCGGAAGGACGCGAGATAATAATTAGCCTCTCGACGCGCATATATTTACATCCGGTGCTGTATCTATTATAAATGAAATAGGTACCTATATAATAAATCATACGGGCCTACGATTTAAATATTATATTGCTTCTTCGGTGGTCTATGGGACAGATGTCGCACAACACTTGTGTCTGATCAAAGTTATGATACGCACTGTATCAACATGTATGCATATAATATTGTGTAGGTATACACAGAGAGAGAGAGACTCGAGTCTTTTAACACACGACTGACTATATTAATGTAATGTGTATACTTTTATATTATAACGGTGGGCAGATGGATCGAAATCATAATAATATCGAAGAAATAATAAAGCTCGTGTTACGCGCGTGTGTTTAATTATGTTGTTTATTGTTATTATACACGCGTTACGCCAACTCGTTGTTTATTCATTATATAATAATAATAATTATTAATTATAGAAACGTGAGTAGGTAATGGTCTAATGTAAATTACAGGAAAATAAATAAAAAAATATATATGAAATTTTTAATCTAAACGTACAACAAGGTAACAAGGTTTGTCAGTTTTTTTAACATTATTTGGCTCGTCTAATTTCGTGTCAAAATCGAATAATATATAATTAATTATTTTACTCGCCGATTAAAATATTTTTAGCATTCTAACCCTTAAATATATATATATATATATGTTTCTTTGGTTTGAGAACGAGTAAAACTTATATTTTAATATAATAAATGTATACTTATATTTATTAAAAAAACAGTTCACCGTGAAAAAAAGTATACACCTTATACAAAGCCTCCTGGGGTGTCTAAAATGGTTTTTTTTCTCCTCGCGAGGTTTTTAATTTAAAATATTATTTATAAAGGTGAACATAAAATGTTTTTTTAATACATAATACAACTACTATCGTAATGGTAAAATAATATTTCAAACGAAATTCCTCCGTGCGGACTGTAAACAATATTAAAATGCACTTCAAATGTATTTTAAGCTTTTAGTATAATTTATGTGCGATTTAAATGATGATGGAATCATTCAAATGCAAGTATTATTTTGATTCGAAAGAAAATATTATTTATTTAAGTTTGATTTCTTTCGGTATCGTTAAATTTTTAAAACGTATACTATAAATTACAATATATTATATTATAATATATAGTTTTAAAATAATTCCGCCCTATATGTTTATACCGTAGTTTGAATTAATATTATAGAAAAAATGATATTATAAATCCATTAAAGATTTACCGTTACAGTAGACGAACACGTGACAATTAGACAACAGATAATAATCGTATTTTATCAGTAAGGTATGCGTGAAACAATTAATTTTCGTTGCCAAAATGAAAGACGTGAACGGGGAAACTCGAGACAATTAATGAATCTACGACAAGTTTACCGGAAAGTTTACCAATCAAAATTTAATACAACGGAAACCAATCGTACGAAAATTCGATAATTAAAAGTAACGAATTTCGTACGTCAATATTGATGTACATTTTCAAAAAAGTAGCTTGAAGAAAATCGTAAATAGACGTAGGTGTAGGTGTGATATGCGTAATAAATTAACCTATAAAAGTATAAACCATCGCCTATAATGAAATTTCGTATTTTCGAATAAATTTTGATTTAAAACGCGTTTTGATTTTAAATATATTTTTAATAATACTTAAAGTATACGGGTATTGTAATTTATTATAATTTATAATACTGTGAGGTTTGATTATATTATCAGCAGCGAAGCGGGGTTTCAAATTTTACACTCAAGAAATCAAGACTTGATACTCATTGACTGTAAAACTTATAGTAAGATTTAATTATTTTTCTCAGACTTATTGTGGTTTTTAATACAATTCTGTATATAATTATCTACGATTATCCAATGAAATGTCGACAGAGAGTATAATAAAAAAAATAGAAATAAAGTAGTACCCCATTGATTATAGAATAGTCTAGATTATAGAATTATCTATTCTATAATCAATGGTAGATTGGTAGTACCTACTTTAAAGTTTTAAAAACGAATATTAATGTATCCTACCACAGGAAACACGTGATATAAAAATACACCCGTAAGATTTTTGTTTTAAGCACAATTATTATATTTCACATATTTAACATCGATAAAGAGAATAATTTAATTATTTGAGCGGGTCAATATATAGAATAAAAATAATCGATCCTCCTTATATATTAAAGCATGTTATTTATTATGCACGAGTGATTATACCATAGAGTAAGAATATACACACGAACGATTGCTATATATTGTCACGTGATGGTAAAAACTATATAGACTAAATTATACTTATTTGAGTTATTTGTGTAGTTAGGGTCAGGAAACAGGAAAAATACGTAATTTAATATGTACTCCAACTTTGGTATTGGATTATTATAATAATATGCTTTTGAATTGTATATCACACAATACAGAAACCGTTTAAAATTATAAATAACTTCCATTATTTAATAGTAATTTTATTTTATATAATTAATATTAATATGTTTATTAGATATTAAAAAAAATAATTATGATAATACTCAACTACCCATCGCATTTTCCAGATATTTTATATACAATCGCAATCAAATTAAAACATTATTCATATCGACTTTGATTTATAACGAGTTTTACGCCTGTATCTAAGCACGTAATATTTATAATTATTAATTATTAATATTATTAGGAAACAGTCGCGTTTTCGAATATTGAATATAGGTACATATTTTATGAATTCACGAAACGAACGTATATTTATTTTATATTTACATGATATTTTTAGTGTATATCTTGCATAATAGTGATTCGTCAAAACTACAAAAAAAAATTATTTTTTTTTTAATTACTCTCGCGACGAGAAGGATAAATTTAGTTTTCTAATAAAATAAAATAAAAGAATTTATTATTTTTTACTTTTCATCACTCTTACACCCGCAGTTCATCGCGTTAATCTCGCGGTCAGGACCTCGTCGGCGGTCGTCCTTATCCGGACAGAAATCGCAGTGAAGATCGTGAGTCGGTGGTCGGTCTCTCAACCACTATATACATATTATTACCTATTATATATTCACACACCAAAAATTCGTAATTGAAAAACGCATTTAAAACCATATTATCGTTGTTTGGACGTGTAAATAACGCTAATTAAATGTGACGTTTATTTATTGGAAATAGCGTTTAACGCCAACGTTTCTCGTCGACCCGATCTCGTACGTTTATACTTAATACCAGTACGTATATATAATTATTATAATATATATTATATTCTCGATAATTTTATTATTATTATTTCCTTTTGTGTCTATATAAAAGCGCGCGTGCATCGTCTCTCGGACCAAACGGAAACCGGTCGACGGTGGTTCGGACGGTGGCTGTTTTATATTATTATTATTAAATTTATATGATATGAAAAAAAAACAAACAAACATCGTGAACGCATATTAAAACAAACAGATATAAAACGTCAGCGCTGTCATTTGCATCCCACGTGATTTGAATACATATTATATTATTATTATCATTACACGAACGTGTACCTATATATACCGCTTTTCTCAGTCTCCCACACGTTACTCGCGGTGACGAGTCTTCACGGGTCGTTTTTGTTGAAATCGTTTACATTTTTGTCGGTTTCCGGACGAAATTCACGTATATTATAATATATACGATTTCAATCTCGATATTCGGACGTGCGGTTAAAAGTCGTATTTTCAAAAAAAAAAATATCGCTATAAATACGCATTATTATACGGTATATTATAATATAATTCTATATTTCCCGACGTGTAGGTATATATAGAGAATTTTATGATATATTATAATATATTATACGCGTTTTGTAAATATATCAACGTTTATATATTATATAAAATTTACGGGATTTTTCTTTTTTATACGGCGGAAAAAGTTTCTATATAAGAAAAAAAACTTGGCGATACGCGTTTCGGCGGACGAAAGGTACGACGCGCGCGCGTGCGGTTTCTCTCTATAGACGGTATCTTCTTTTTCTTTTTTTTTAATGCTGACTGTGTTGATTTCCCTATGGGAACCCCTTATTTTTCATAGCCATAGCATTTATATATTTTTCGTGGTTGGCCGCCCCACATTTCGCTCTTATATTATTATAATATACTTCCCCGCCGAAAGTCAATCGTATATTATATACAAGAGCGAAAGACCACACTTTGGATATTCTCGGAATTCATCAATCATCGTGAAAACTGACACGAATAAACACTTCACTATATATACGGATGTATTGATGTATAAGGAAAAAAATACTTATATTTAATATTTATTTAAAAAAACTAACCGCTTTCCAACGTCATTCGTCGCCGTCAACGTCCGACAGACGCGTCTTTATAGGAACAGTTTCTTTATTTCTATATAATATTATTATAACATACACGTTTGATTCGATGATGACTATTATCTCGGGGTTTCAAAACCACAATGCATTCGTTACCATCATATAACCATGTTTACACACGCATATTATATATAGTAACCGGAAAGATGGTTAACAAAACAGTCTATTTGCATAATTTACATAACATCGCCGAATACGTACCTATATCTATATACATATTATATAGTAATTAACAAAACAATATTTATATAAAACCGACGACGTGGTCCGTTTGTAATATTATATAAATAAATATTATATTTCGCAGATTGGATATCTCACGCTACGAGGACACGAATTCTATACATGGCTTTTTTCTTCTTATTTTTTTTTTTTTAGAAAATTCTCTTGTTAAATTCAATAATACGGTATATTGGACATACTATAGAACGATGTACACGTAATATTATATTATATACGTATAATAATACGATACGGAGAGGGGGAAAAAATGGAAGGAAATAATTCT
Organism: Tetraneura akinire; assembly: GCA_021307375.1. Taxonomy (NCBI): domain Eukaryota; kingdom Metazoa; phylum Arthropoda; class Insecta; order Hemiptera; family Aphididae; genus Tetraneura; species Tetraneura akinire. The sequence goes on along the minus strand of JAIUCT010000019.1, from coordinate 4,441,586 downwards.
CAAAGGAAAAACAAAATACAAAATTGAAACCAAAAGTCAAACAAAAACGAACGAATACAACGGAAATTCTAAAGAAATAAGCTGCAGCATTGCGAGATCGATGGGAAAAACAAAAGGACAAATATCTTTTATTTTCGTTCCCCGCTGACACGTCAATCCCAACGGGGTACACGCGTGGAATTATTGACGTCGACAAACTGAAAACGATTGCTGTGGCGATTTAATATTTTGATTTTCATAAAAATTACGATTATATAATATTATAATATTATTATCGTATATTATAATAGTCATAAAAAATGTGTATAATGAACGCAGGACACGACGAAGGCCAGACCATCCGAATCGTCGTCATAATGTTATATTATAAATATTTTATCATCCGAGCGTTATTACTATTATTATAAGGTAAGTTTAAACATAACGCATGTACATAAAATTACATATTTATTTATTATAATGTGACACACGCTGTACACGCGTTACAAGCGCGCTCAACAGGTGACACGCGTGCAGACGACACAACTATCGTTATCATCATTTTTATTATCATTATTATTATTATTATTATTATTATTATTATTATTATTATATGAAATCCTACGCCACCGAGTCAGGTTTTGCGGAAGATTTCAGAAAACGATTTATCATCGATAAAATATTATATACAGGTACGCATATATTTTGTTATCTACACGTCTTCAAAGTCGGCTGCGTCTTGTGAAACGTCGCGAAAAAAAAAGGCATGTATAAATATATAATATAAAATAAAAGCCCAGCGTGTGGTCGTTTTATGTAATCGTGAAAAAAAAATCGCATTCGCTTACAGTAATTGAAAAATTTTCCAACGACACACGACTGCAAAACTACGAGTATATACGATATTACGACTCGATAAAAAATGTAAAATATAATAAATATTACGACAATATAATAACTGCAACGCGAACGGAATCGTATAAATTGTCCGATATTATAATTTTGAATAATAATATATAGTAAGTACGTTGAAAAGCGCACGAGTTGTTCGAATAATATATATAAAGCGGTTATGAAATTATACGCTCTGTGCGATGGAAAACTTCCGTGTAAGAATAAACCGTTGATGACCGAAATAAAGGGATAAACGAAAATTATTGCCGACAGTAAAATGAAAAGTTGCAAAAAACGGAGGTTATAACATTATCGTATTAAATAAAATATGAATTATATTATTATTATTATACACGCAGCAGTATTATATTATAATTTATAACCATCTGTAGAAATCTAGTGAATTTTTATGTATTATTTTAAGTTTTGTATACAAGTGTATATTGATTATACCAATAACGAGTGAAATGATAATAAAGTTAATTTTACTTCGTTTATTTATTATAGTAAAATAATAGTCGGTTGGGAAATTAAAAAAATTCACAACGGTTACCACGTTTATGTACATATTGTTTTAATGTTGTACCCCGCATACGGCAAGCTAAAATATAATAATAATAATAATAATAATAATAATAATAACAACAAGAATAATAATAATAATAATAATAATAATAATAATAATAATAATAATAA
>JAIUCT010000019.1:4413662-4440007 GCA_021307375.1 Tetraneura akinire | reverse complement strand
AATAATAATAATAATAATAATAATAATAATAATAATAATAATAATAATAAATATCTTTTAAAAAACACATAATGCGCACAGTAGTATAATATATTATGGTATTCGCGTCTTGGCACTATACACAATTTCAAAACATATTAAAATTACATAATTTACTGTTGTTATATAGAATAATCTCAAACATGCGAACAATATAATATATTATATTTAAAAACCGGCAGATTTCTACACGGGCACGGCCAATTAAAATAATACGTGTGGTCCTTTTTAAATATATATTTATTACGTGTATGTGTACGCATCCGAAAGAAACATTTCGTTTGTGTGTATGGAAAACAAATGTAGATAGGTATACTTATAATATATTATTATATGACATTCCACTGTTTTAGATCATTGTAATCGTTTGTAAAAAAAAAAACAACAACAAGAAAAATTACCAATTAGTCGATTCAAAACCAGTAAATCGTATTTTTATTTTTATTTTTTTTAAAAAAATCTTTGACAGCAACAATTTTTTATTATTTCAAAATTATTTTATTTTACTTAAACGCAAAAAAGTTTCGCGACAATATAATATATAAGGTACGTAAAAAATAAAACAGATTGAAAATAATGGCTTTAAAAATAAGTTGAGAGTTGTTTGTAATGTGAAAAGTTTGCTTTAAAAACACATAAAATTGTTTTTTTCTTTTTTTTTTTTACCCGATGTCTATTTCGTTTTTATAATATTATATATCGTCTTCTTTCTTTGAAGTCAGAATTGAAAACTAATCATATATTTATTTATTTTTTATTACTACCTGCTACAATATATCGTTTAGGTAATACAATATTTACTTTTTTCGTCCATTACACACATTGAATTAATATTAGACGTACGTCACGAATAATAATAATAATAATAATAATAATAATAATAATAATAATAATAATACGACAGATAGATCTAATATTAGACAAAATTTTTATCACTCTGTATTTAAATACTAAATATATTAATAATATGCAGTCATCGATCGGTGAATTAACTCGCTAATATTTTAATGCCGTTTGTAAACGTCCAATGTTTAAACATTTTTTTGTGGGTTGATAGGATGACCATATAATATATACCACTATATATTATCAGTTGGCGGACAAGCGGTTTGGAAATGAATATCAGAACCGCAGACAAATACGATTTAAGTAATTATTTGTTAGGTAATTATTAACCAATTGTATATTATATTTTGTATACCTTATACGAATAGTTAAAAAAATTTCAGTCATATGTAGCATTATAATATTTATAATTATATATTATATGGTATCTGCAGAAATAATAGTTTTATGAAATTTTCTGATGAAAAAAAGTAAAGGACATAAACCTTATACTATAAGTAAGTATAATAATACTTGCATTTACAATATGAGATTTATTCGCCAGCCATATAATATTATTATTTAGGTTTCTGTAGACCTCGAGAAGTCGAGACGAGAGACGACTAGTCGCCGCGATATTTTAAGTAATAATATATAATTTAATGATAGACGAATGAATTTCGAAAGTTTATTTTACGCGAAACGAAGTGTTTTCGTACAGTTTTCAAAATGTTTATACAAGTTTCGTATTATTATTATATTAATATTATAAGTATAGTTTAAATAATTATATTAAGATATAAGTTAACAAAAACGTCTTCAAAACGCGGAGATTTACGAGATAAAAATTTAATTAATATTCATAGGTATACAGTTTTGTTTAATATATTTTAACTAGTTCGTAGAATTTCGGAATAAACAATGCCGAAGAAACGTCGTTAATTATTTAACGCGCAATTACGTCCAGAAATGAATCGATATTTTATATTTGTATTTTATCCTCTTGCCATTTAGACACGACTATAATGTAGAAAAAAAAAATAGCAAATGAAATTATGAAAATCTCCTCAACTGGTATATAAATTAATATGTATTGTAAATTCCGACATTTCATACGTTTTTAAAGTACTTTTTCGTGTTTTAAACAGGTATTTAACGACGCGTCTTTTTATAATAACGTCTGAACAAACTAAAATATTAAGTTGGGCGTACCATTTAAAAGTTTTCGTACCTATAATAAATAATATTATCACTTTGTCCCTGGAAAATTATAATGACTAGGTGTGTAACAATGTTTAATTATTTAATGAACATGCAATTAACTATAATATTGTATTTTCTTATTAAATATTTTTAACCGATATTTCCATCGTACGTTGTTACGTATATTAATTCGAATATTACACGTAGATATAACGGTGTATAATTAATTTATTGATAAGTTCATTATATTATGGCGTACGAAACCGTACGAATAAACACAAATGACGAAAATTGAAAAATTGAATATAAACAGTGAAACAGCAAACAATAATTTAATATCTGATACCTTTGATCCCTTTGATCCCCGAAGTTGTTAATTGGAGTTACAATATGTTAATAAATGCAATTGAATATACGAATATTTATGTAATTATTTCATTCATTTGTAATAATTACTAATTTGTATAACTAAATAATATTAATTAGTTTATATATTATAATTATAATATATAATTTATGCTTTATGCTTATCAATATACTCGTATTGTGTGTGCGTTGATGTTTAATTAAAATAACAAATCACAATTTAATAATGTATATTAAGTCCTGCGTGATTATAAGGTATATAATAATTTATAATATATGAATTTTTTTAATGTTTTTATTTTTTACGTGAAATTATCTATTTAACATAATTATTTCTCCAAATTTATCATATTTCATATAGGTATATATATTAAATCATACAAAAAAAAATAAAAAAAAATTGATAATAACACTATATAATCTCTGAATTTGTTTTCAGAATTCGCTTTAATAAACATATTGCTTATAAAACGTTTTCAATTTTACATAACATTATAATGTATTATATTTATATTAAAGAGTATAGTATTTAATTCGTTAAAAAAGTAAAAACTATTAAAATAATTTTTATATAATGTCAGAGGTATGTTTTGTGAAGTTTTTTAAAAATTTAAAACACTTTGTCGGTCAAAACAGGTAGTGGTTTATTGCGAAAAAATTATAAATTGTAGTACGAAAAAAAAAAAATAACTACATACCAGCTACCTGCAGTATACGAACACTGGTTAATAACAGGTCGTTAATAAATTTGATTAGGTAGTAAAAAGAAAAAAACGGATAACCTCAAAAGTATTTTTTTTATTTTATTATTTTGGCATACCATCACGATGACGACAACGATCGTATACCTATATATAATATTATTTTTATATTCTTTTTACAAGAACGTATCGATTTTTATCGATTTAATAATTTAAATAAATATTGAAAATCAGATTTCCGGAAAATCTTCTTTTATATAGAGTTGTATTTTATTTTATATTTTTAACCAGGAATAATAATACTCGTATAATCGTATTATTATCTCCACGAAGCTTTGGTGGTATTTCGTCCACGAGGACCCTCATAAATCTCGAGCAATATTTCTATATTCATATATATATATATATTATAATATTAAAATGGTCCTGTAACAGGAAACATCTGTTTTTCATTATACCTAAACCTAATCATATTATGTAAAAATAAGTGGGGAAACGCGCGACGCTCAACGTGGACAGTGTTTAACACGACGATAAATCTTCGCGCGGAAAGGATTGGGTAAAATATACGTCACTAGGTTTTTTCTTTTACCGCTCTAACCAGTAACCCGGTCAATAAATCACGAATGTGTTTTGAACGTCGATGCCGGTGGCCAGAACGTATTTAATATAACGACACAACGCCGACACTGAAAGAAAATATGTCTCTCGAAAAAGTATACAATATTATAAATATACGCTGGAGAGGCGTATACTCGTTCGTATTTTACGGTCAGTTTTTATGCGCGCATGATGACTAAATAATAAAATTATTATATTTTCAATTTAAATACTGCGACCGATACAAATCACGACATTAAATTGGAGAAATAATGCAATAAAAACTACGAAATAAGAACGAGAACTAATAGAATTTTGTCGCGCGAATTTAATGACTCGCGTATATATTTTGAAGCGCGGTGTAAATTGCACGTCATATTGAATAACATGTACAATTTTATTTCGTCGTTTCGTTTCCTATATATTGATATTATATTATTGGCGGCCGTGAGAGCCGTTTAAAAGTAGCCTTTTTTTTCTCTTTCGGAAAAACAAACAATAATGTCGATACAACAAGAATTAAAAAAAAAAACGTCGATATTTTCCATGTATACTTTTGGGTTTATATTTTATTCGCTGACGTCAAATATGAATAACTTTAAGTTTATATAGCACATGACACGTAGTCTTTCCTAAATTAATTACGATAATCTAAGTATATATATTTACGTTGGATTCAATATAGGTTATAATAATTATAATTATTTCGATATAATATTTATAAGTAGGTATATGAAATTAAATTTTTCCAAAAGTCGCATGTTGACAGAAATCATACCTACATCATAATAATCCGGGATGCAATTTCGTTAAAATTGAAAATGGTGAGATCATGATTAAATTATATTATGTTTTATTGACGTATGAAAAAAGTTTGGAGTTTTAATTGAAAACTGTAGGGCGTATACACAAAAAGTTTGCTATTAAATTTCAAACGAAATATGTATATAATAATATTATTATCTTGTCTTCCACGTCAATATATCATACATCGTTACTGTCTCTTCCGCTTACAGGTTTGCAAATATTTATATTTATGGAACTCGAATGGTACTTCCGAATACTTTTACTATAAGTTATATTTATTCGTATAACGATATAACGTATATAAACAAAATAGCAAATAACTGAACGATTTCATCTGATCAAGTCGTATACGGTAAAAGGGTCACAACGATATGTCATAATATAATGTAGCATTCTAAAGTAGGTAGTCAAAAACAAACAAGTGCAACCGATAGCTACATTATTGAGTTTATCAAAATATGAATAATACATAGTATAATATATAGGTTCCATATTACGAAAGTTCGTAACAATAATATATATATATGCAATTCACAATCATTCACAATAACTCTTTAAAATATATTTTTCTTTTCTTCGAAACCAATCGAAAACTTTACGATTAAATTCGTTATTGTCACTGCCCGAACCAGCAGTTGGGGAAGAGGGAACTAAACTTTCGATACGGTTCATGTGAATTTCACTTGAAATATTATTCGTCAACGTGACCATTTCATAATGAATGAAATTATAAATAATCACTATGACACAAGATTGATTTAAATGCATATAACCGCATTGTTATTGGAGAACATATTATATGATGAGTAAGAGGAAAAAACAGGTAACGGTATATTATAATAATGTATGTATGTACTTCAAAATTATAAAGTGATACAACCTCTAAATTACGAATTTTATTGGGTACATGGCTTGAATATATTTATGTAAACGAAATGGTACAACATTACATTGTCAAGCAGCTTGACTACCAATCATAATACAGATATAGTACTCTGTCCAGCGAAAGAACGAGCCGGATCTGCGTATGTAAAATGACGATCGAGCGGTCGCCGAACAGGATCGGACTGGCGTAAAAAAGCCCAGTAACAATTAAGAAAATGGTAATTATCAGAAATAGATATAATATTAATATAAATCTATAAATAATTCGTCTAAACCTCGTGGTCTGCACAAATTTATTTCACAATTTCACAGTGTAAATACTAAATAGTGTTGACAAGATAATAAATAACAAGACGCGTTGGGTCGTTGGCTGCAAGCCACTGTCGTCATATTTAACATTCACGACTGCTAATTGCAATTATCTTTTATGTGTAGAATCGTAGATACAAATTGGTAAACAGAGTATTAAATTATTTTTAATAGGTATCATAAACATAATATTTCCTTAATAAAAACACCTAGGTACTACTATAATTAATTAGGTCTACTTAACCTAATCGAGACGTTTGATATTTTTACAAAAATAATATTCATTTATTTTATCAATTAGAAACTCTTGAAAATGTTTAAATAGTTTCTAAAAGAATGGTAATGTTTTTTTAATTTTAAAATATGAACGTGAAATCTGGTGGCCTAAACTAGCTGGAGACTCAGTCCACGATAGCGACATCCTGCGGTCCTGGCCAGTCAGACCCTGTCGCCGAGGCCTAATTTCCCTCTCACTGCAATTCAATCGTTCCGAATATAGCCGATTTATTATCGTATGTAACGATCGGATAATTACATCCTATTGATTATTATTTCCGCCCGTAAGGTGATACACGTGTGGTGTTCGTTTTGGTGAGTCGGTCTTAGGAGGAGCGCTATAACTGGGCGGGCGCGAAAATGGATAAGTTATTTTGATTTAGGTTAAGGGTTATTTTTAGATTAATTTTGGTCATTGCGCGGCCCGTGCTTTCGCTGGAAGGGTATAGTTGTAGCATGGCAAGCATTATTTTCTTTCAGAGGACATATTATAATAATTATACCGCAATATATATTTGTATACTACCGGTCAATGGTTTTGAGGTTATACTGCAAATGGATATACGTGTATACAAATATAACGTAAGGGGTGATGTCATAAATCTCTGTAAATCGTAATTAGTTATCCGGGACATGAGTACTTGACCCTAATACATATTATTGTTCGTATCGCCGTATTTCAAACGTTCGACGTTAAATGATATGCTGATACATATATATATATATATTATATAATATAGAGTGTACAATTTAAAACCCAGTTAAGTACCTTGGTATATACTCGTAATACAATTTAACAACCAACTACAACATACCTACGTTCATATACCACTCTAGTGTTCCGGTATTCGTTTAAGTTAATGTTAACGATCGATTTACCTGCGTATAACATATGTGTATAAGATGTAATTTTTTATATTTAAGTCGACATAATATAGTGACCTTAATCTAATTTGCTATACTCTCGTACGTCCGTATTATATATACGAGTATATTGTCCTCCGAATAAAATTGGTCAATATGTAAAATCGTATAATTATGTAAATCACAGCCTTGGCAATGAAATACCGCACGAAGGTAGTTTGAAAACTATAATATATAGATGATGTCGAGGTCAAATCACGGAATCCGTATCGACTTTTAGATTCGTTCGATTTGATTTACGTTTAATCGAATACACTTCAGAATCTCAGTTATATTAATTATGTTATAATACCCGTATAAATGCATATAGGTACCACCTTCTACTACGCATTATGCATAAAAAAAAAAAAAAAAAAAAAAAAAAAAATATCCGAATCGCTTTCATTAAATTCGAATATTTTTATTGATTTGTTCGAGTCGTGTCGTTCATGACAAGTGATTTGACCGGAATAATTATTGCAACGAACGTTTTAAGATAGATTTACAATATTATTGGCTGCAGGCGTATATTAATCGCGTTTAAATCTGGAAATCCTTTGAATACATTATACACGTTTAATGAAAATATATTATATAATGGATTTGGCGAACAATAACACAAAGGCAAGCGCACAATTGAATAACAACCACGACTGTGTAATGCGCATACAATCAATCAATGGAGGAGAAACATTTTTCATTATATTATACGTACGTATATTCGCATTTGGCATTTATATACGAGCGTATTTTTATAATGCAAAGTAAATCGGAAACAACCTAATTGAAGTAATTAAAAATAATAATAAAATATTCCGAGTGAACGTGTTTATCTTTATAATACGAGTACATAAAAATATATTTTCTAAAAAAAAAAAAAAAAAAAAATATGATAAAAACATAAAATTATGTTATCTTATTTTTACATTGTTTATATTTCAAGGATCTTGTAAATATTCGTTAAGTACGTTTTCTTTTTTTTTAAAGTCTTAAGATTAAATTTATACAAAATAATACATTATAATAAAATATACCTATATCAATAATATTAGGTATAACATAACCTAACCACTTTTGGAAAATCAAAACAATACATTTTTCGTAGAAATGATAAATTTCAACAGTTATTTTAAATACCTACCTGTAATAATATATTATAATATTATGGTAATATGGTTTATATCCTCACGTCATTATTACTCTGACGTTCAAAAGGAAAACAAATTAACGTTTGACTCGTTACGTCTTTTATTAAACTTTATTTATGGTAAATACGTTTTTGTATTTTTATTCTCGGTATACCATTTTAAATAAACCTTTAAAATATTATAATATTATGTTTTGAATTAAGCAGTTTAGTTCAGTCATTTTTTAGTCGAGTCTTTAAAACATTTTTATGCGAGTACCTAATGTATACACTATACAGTATACACGAAAGAGACTGCGAAATTTCATAGATTTTTTTTTTTATCCATCGAAATTAACAAAAAAATCGGTTAATGCTTTTATAACTGGGGTCATTAATAAAGTTAAAAATAATTATTTTCATTTCGAGTAAATAATATTAGGTATAATCTTCTCCGCGGTAAATACGACGTATTATGTTATATTGTATTTTAATTACTTCGGATACCGCGTGATCGAAATTGAAATATATACGTCCTCGGACTAATATATAGAAAAAGAGGAGGGAGACACGACCCTTCTCCTAAATTGGTCCATATTCGTCCTCATCCCGAACGCATCCCTGGATGACTGGATATATAAAGTATAATATAATAATACTCCATTACTCTAAATCGGGTTTTTATAAGGGATACGGTGGGCGATGGGGGGTGAAAGCACCACCGCGCACGTTCCGTGATAATATTATAACCCATTTCGCCCGCGTCTAATTTAACGTAAACTTCAATTAAACGCACATCCGCCAAACCCATCCCAAGGACGGAGTGATGACCCGCACCGTCAACGCTAGCTGGGGACTTAAGCCTTTCCTTTCACCCCTTCACCGACACTCGCGGCGGCATAATGAAAGTCGTATAAGCGATTTGCGAGCACGTCGCCCGTCCGTCCGTCCGTCCCACAGCGAGGAACGAGTGACGGTTCCTGTGTTTCGGGGTTAATCGGGGAGGTTATATAGCGTACAGATCGAGACCGCAGTTACACAGTATGCGGGCATGAAAATGTCTGAGCAACGACTCGTATATAATATATTATATAGGTATATTATTATTATTATTATTATTATATAGGATACCGTGTTCGTAGTAACCGATTAAAACTAAATTGGTTTACTGTCTTGACTTTGCCTCATCCAGTCATCCGCCACCGTCGCCATTGTGTTATGTGCGCGTAATTGTATAATACATTAATGTGTAAATAAGTGTATACAGACATATTATATTATTATACATCACAAGACGCGTACTCAGCGCGCGTAGTGTGTACCCTGGGACGGCATCACACATGGTCGCCGCAACTTTCCGGGGGGTTACGACGCGCAAAACGTATCTGCACCTATCCGGCCTAGCTGCATATACCACGGTCTAATATCCGCTAATAACCCCGGTCGCAGTTTAAACGAGCATAATAGCATAACGTTGTGTACATATTATATATTACAAACAAAGAGCTCACCTATTCTATATGTATATGAATATAATATAACGTGTATATTGTGATAATTATTATTGTAATGGTGGTTATTCGACGAAGAGATGAAAATTCCAATTTTTATTCTCTTCTTTTGTTTATTGTTGGTCGTATGGTAGGTATTATTGTAAACTCGATGGTGGGAAAATTTTTTTTTTAAATCTATATTTTTTCAAAGGAAATGTTTTTTATTGTTATCGACGTAAAATATGAAATATGAATCATGACAATAATATAATAATTGGCCTCCGAACGAATACGTCATATTGTATTTCGCACAAAGTGCAATAATAAGGACGACTAGAACAGCTGCAGCATAAAATCGGAATAGAAAATAAAACAACGGTGTCTAAAGGTTTTTCAAGGTATTATTTTTAACCACTATAAGCCATTTTCGATTACCTTGCAAGATCGTCTTTCAATTAGTCAACCGTGAAAATGTAGACGAATAATTTGTAATTAAAATATTAATTTTATGGTATAAGCACTATTATTATTTCAAAGGTTTTTTCACAACAATACTGCAAGCAATAACCTTAATTTACATATAATTGTTTTAACGGTTTAAACGATTTTCCATGCGTTCACAATGATCATAATTAAGTAACTGAGTAATACCCGTTTTTTGCTGGAAGTATATTGGTTAATTGCGTATAAAGTAGAATGAAACGTTTAATTAAATTTTAATTGTATATTTTACTTTTTCTCTTTTTTTTTATTTTAACGTAAAAATTGAAATTGAAATTAACTTATAAATTTATTTTACTAGTATAAAAAAATGTGTTCTTACGAGTTGCTCTAAAATTCGAAAAAAAGTTTATATATTTTTTTTTTTTTTTTTGCAAAAAAGAAAAAAGAAATTACTTACATCTATCACAATTTGAAAAATCATAAACGAAAAATAAATATATACATTTTAAATTGAATTTCAGACATATATAAATATAATTATTGACTTGGCACAGCTGATTTATTTACGAATTTACGATAATATAAAATTGAAAAAATTATTATTAAAAATATATTAATTAAGTTTAGTGAATATGCGTCATAGTGTCCATATAAAAAATACGTACAAATAGATAATATATAAATATTACAATATGGTACATTGTATCATTACAAAATTATTTTATATTGTTATAAAATAAAAATCGTTATCAGTTTATCATCGTGTTGACGATCATTGGCTATAATACGAGAGTTTTATTATTTAATGATTTGTTATTTTGTGTATAAAAATAACACGTTGAAAAATCACCTCGTTATTATTCACATAAAAAGTCGTTTAATGTGTTTAAATATCATTATTATCAATTTTTCGTTAGACATAACACGACGTATCGATCGTCACATAAATTCGCCAAACACTGATATTTTCACGTTAAAATAATATCATTTTGTCGATTATTTAATAATATAATATTGTGTACATTTTGAACAATAATTGTTATTATATTATATTCACATTAAATAAAAATAATAAGAACTTAAACGTAATATTAAATTTTTGACATTCCATCCGTGCAAATTAAAAATAATAATAAAAAAGTAATTATTACTATTATGTATATATAATAGATTTTTATCAATATTTACTAAGTCCCAAAATTTTTCGTAAAAAATTGTAAGTTATATTTTTGGTGTTACTTAAAAATATTATTGCGTTTTTCTCAACATTAATCATTAACTCATCAGTTCTAACCTAACCTAAGTTCTACTTAAAACAATAAGTACCTATATATTATTCGAAAGTGATATTTTAATTATTTTTAATATTGTACTTAATTATTCGAAAACCAAGAATAAAAGGTTAAAAGGATTAAAAGGAAAAATACTAAAATAATTCGTACTTTTATGATTACTCTAAATATAGATATTATATACGTATACGAGTTTGATTTACATAATTACCAAATTATCGTATTTGTTGTCGATGGAATCGTTTTTTGAATCAAATTTCCTAAAAACTATTGTAATCCATATATAAGCATTTGATTTTGAAAAACTATGATATTTATAATGTAAGTCTAATATTAATATAATTTATTATAACATGGTCAAAGTAATCGAATAATTTGCATGTAAGTATAATATTTTTCTGAACGAAATACGAAAATGTTAATATTTATTATTTATTACATAAACGATAAACCAATTACGGATATAAACGTATGTATTGTTATCGAATGACGATACTATTTAAACTTTTACAGGATTGGTATCCTGGTAGATAATTTATTCGGCAAAACCAACAGAAATTCTAGTAAATTTAGAGTTATTTATATTATGACGAATCGCTATTTTTTCTCCCGCTCGATTTATTGTAAATTAAAAGTATAAAGTAAAAAGTGGAAAGGAAACTTTTAAAAATTACAAAGAGTGATAATAGTCAAAGAGTTTATTTTATCGTAGTATTGAGCTTGAATTTTTGAAATTGAAATTGAGCCACGTACGTGGTACGTATTTAAAAGCAGACAGACAGAATGGACTTTAAATCGATGTGTTTGAATTAAACGAATCGCGTGTCTGCAGTATTATCATACCGTATCAATATGATAATATTATAATAGGTACGAAATAACGATAATCGTATATAATTTAAATATATTTATTTTACTTTGATCTCTCATAATATTATGTAAAATAATGTTGTGTTTCATTAAGTTATTCGACTGTCGTTAGGACAATAATTATTATATAAATACATTTGGATTATGATATTATATAACAGGTAATAAACTAATAATTAATAATATTATTAATAATGGCGAGTCGACGAATTATAATATTATATTAGTCATTCATCATCGTATTATTGTAAATTACAATATGGTTACGAAAATTCGACACGTTTTGTACTACCTCGAGGAAACGTTGGAAATTATTATGATATTAAGAATAATTTAACGTATCGATTTTTATTCAATAAAATTATGCATTCGATCCTAGTAAGTCCCCCTAAGTGTTAATAATTGCTATTTACGCCATGACCGCGTTCGTTCGATTGCTAGGAGAATAACAATTTTTTTTTTCCTATAAATAAAATATATGTACCGAAACCATATAAACATGGTTACATTATATGATATGAAACCCTAACCGCGTGTTTCTATAAATTAATATGTCTTAAAAGGCATTTTCCGGAAGATTACGCTTTTGACAATACAGCAAAGTGCATTTAGGACAATTTTTTTTTTTTTTTTTTTTTTTTTGAAGCACTAAAAGATTAGCTAAAATATAATAATAATAATATGAAACCAATAACATTTCTAGAAGAAAATAATCAGTTTCACACTTCAATAGATACTTAGATATTTATAAATTAGTATTTTATTGGTTTCAAAAATGTTCCATCTATAAACTGTTAAACTATTACTTAATTAAACGAGGTGATATACCAATGAATTTCTTTAGATTTCATGAAAAGCATATAATTATCAAATTTATATTTATGTTTTGTTATGTTTACTTATTATTTAATGAGATTAACGTGTCATTATTAAACTCATTTGGCATTCAAGATTAGGCATATATACGAGTATATGTATACCTACATTATACTATTTCTAACTTATCTGTTTGAATATAATATAATATTTGATAAATAATAAAAACTTCACACGACTTATTTGATAACAAACAAATATTGTAAAAACTATAATAAACGACTAAAGAAAACAAATATTCATGTTAAACACTATATTTATACACCTACTATTATTGTAAATAGTATTTTTAGTTTTAGTATTTACATACATACATATAATATTTTTGTTATCTGTTAATAAAAATAAATACGAAAAATATTTTAATGGAGAATATTATTATAAACAAATATAAATGAATGAATATAAAATATTACAAAAAAAAATTGACCAAATTATTCAAATTTGATTTCCCAAATCGAGTTTTAAAATTTATGTAGCATAAATTTAAAAAAAATTAAATAATATTATTTACACAAACAACTTATTGTACGAATAGTAAAAAAATTGTACAACAAAATTATAATTAAAATTCTATACCTAGTTTAAAAAAATGCTTAATAATTTATGTATTAATTTATTCATTGCGAACGCGGTGTTAATTATTTTTAAAAAAAATTTAATTTTTATCATTTTAATAATTATTAAAATATTACAACATTTTGCAAACTTTTTCAGAAACCAAAAATGGAATTAATTAATACATAATTTCATAAATTTGTAATATTATTAAAGAGCATTATTAATAATTTTGTAATTAATTAATATAAATTATTTTAATTATGATTTGTTAATTATGTTTAACTTTTTTGTACGAATACCATTAAAATAATATTAAGTGCAAAATAAGTAATATGTGATTTAATGTTTTTTCATACCTAATTTTATCGTTCTTCGAAGAATATTAATTTTATACCTTTTATCATGTAGAAAATATAAAATATAATAATTTATTTATTTACCTCTTAGTTTTGTTGATGGTGTTGATAATAAATATTTTCAGTGCTTTTTATGAATGGAGAACGGAACTGTTCACAAGATCGCGTCAGAACGAATACTACTGACGACCATGTGTTGTTGGTACGACGACGTCTGAGAGACCGCATGCACTTTTTATCGATGGTAGCAGCACAATCGTTCGATTTTAACTCGATGTTATCAAGAAGACGATATTATGTTCGGTATATTATTACAATGTAAAAATTATAAATTAGTTTGTACAGAAAATTAAAATATAATATTATAATTTGATAATTTTTAAAATTGAAACCTATCTATAATATACCCATATTATATCTTTTTATATAATATTATATAGAGAAATATCTACTTTATGACCATTGTCAGGGCTATAATAATGGGGCAAAGAAGGTGCAAATATAACAAATGTAATTATAATATGATTTCGTGCGAATTAAATAAAATCAATTTTATTTAAAGAAGACTTTAGAAAAAAAAAATAATAATTATCTTTAAAAAATTTGTTAACCCCCGGAAAAAAATTATATGGAATCCCATGTTAATGACTGTATATGTAATTGGTTTCATTTTTTGCGTTTTATTAGGAAAATTAATATTTAAATACATGTTATTTTAATACACGCAGATATAATTCGTAACTCGAAGGACGTGTTTATTTAAGACAAAAAATGCAATTGTATATTTGCCTCAACGTAATATTATGTTTTTGTACGTATAAAACCTTGACCACAAAACGTCTTTATGGTAATATTATTTTTATTTATTTCATATAAAAAATATCAATATAATTTCCCTCGTTTCTTATTTATTACCGATGTGAATATTTTGTAAAATTCTATTTTTATATAAACAGTAATATTTTTTTTAAGTACAATTAATAGTGTTAATAATTATTATTCACGTACCTACAGTTAAAATTTAATATATATTTATATCATTAGTTATACCTAAATAAATCAATCTTATTAATTATTATAAATCCTATTTTAGTATAATATGTATAATTAATAATAACAATTATAAATAATTGTAATTATTGTTTATTCGCGTAATTATTACAATTATTTTATTTACTGTTAAATTATTTAGCATTTAAAATTAGAATGTTATGAACATTAAAAGTTATATTATAATTTATAATAACTAGTTTTTAAATTGAATAATTATAAATTATTACATTCGATAATTTACGTAAAAATTATAGTAATTACCCATTGGCATTTACTCGATTTAATTTAGATATTTAAATAATATGTTTAAAAATCAGCATTTTAATTAATATAATATCATATTAATATGATTATTATAACACATAATATAAGTTAATTATTTATTGATTTAATATTTAACGGCATTTATTCATTATAGTCTACGGAATAAGAAATATTTCTATTTCATTATTATAATATTTCTGGCTATAACAGTGTTGTAATATTGTAATTTACAAAAGTAAAAGTAAAAAATAAAAAAACAAAATAAAATAAATTAAACGGGTATAAATATGCAATATTAATTTTCAAAAATATTGAATATTATAATATTATTACTCTGGTCGAACATTGAGTACCTACCTATATCATGGAAGTAAAAAAAAATACTCATGTTAAAAAGACGTACATTTTTTTTATTTATACCTACCTAATATTAATAGTTAATTGTAATATGTATTCATATTATGTTATGTGCTCGTGTGGGTCCGGTAGAACGTATTTAGTTTTTTTTTTTTTTAAGACAAAACCAATTTAAATAATTCTCCGTTGCTTATTAGATAAACCGGTCTTATTTATACCTAGGTATATGTACCAAACTATTAATCACATGATTAATCGTATCGCCAAATATTACCACACCGTTTTATTTAGAGTACCACCTATATTTAATGTGTAATAATGTAAATATTTAATCGTACTTATATAAATTATAAGTACCTATACCCTACCCATACATATTATTATATACTCTTGTTAACCGTCAATTATTTTTATTTTCTCCTCGAAACCGGTAAAAATTTGAATATATAATAATTGCATCACTTGATTTATTTCCATACAATAACCTACTACCTACTCGGGATACGGTTGTTCGATGAAATTTTGACAAAAAATTAAAACGTAATATATTCCTATTAATTATACCCAGAAGACTTTAACGACGCGATTGTCGTGTCTATATGTTATAATAATATTGTTATATTATAATTATCATATCGTATATACAATGAAATGAAGAATATCCTGCCAAAAACGTAATCAAATATAAACGAGAAAATAATTATTACATTACGACAGTAGGGATGAGAAATACACACCTGTTGTGCGACGGTAGTCGAAGTTTAACTTGTAACGTCGATGGCCACTGGGCACGACGACGCGTCCTCTTCTTTCTTATTATAATGACACCAACTATAAACCCGTCAAAACCGGTGATTTGCGACACATCCGCTACCCCTTAATCGTCCATTTAATTCCAGAGCGTCGTAATATTGTAAGAATTCAAAATTATGATTATCCGTCCGCATCGGATACGAATAACACAATACCCGCGGTTATATTATACTATATATACCAAGGTATAATATAATATAATATATATATCGTCCTTGTCCGTGCGCACAGTCATTGAATCCAAATATTATAAATGAATAATCGTCCATATTTTACGGACATAACAGTCCTGACATATTATTATTATTATTGCCACCACGACGTAGTGTCTGCAAGAGGACTACCACGGCGTATATTATTATTATTATTATTATTATACAAAATAGTATTTTATTGGTATTCCAAATATCCTGATGAAATAAAAACATCGATTAATAATAATCGAAAAACTATCAGGTGTAAGAAACTAAAAATATATTAAAGTAAAAAAAAAAAAAAAATCACGAAAGAACGAACCGGGATTACATTTATGATATTATACATTAGAATTTTAATATAAAACCAGAATAAAGTGCATTTTTTAAAAATTAAAAATAACTAATGTTTTGGAAATCATTTTTATCATATTATTAATTAATAATTTAAAATTAAATTAAATTATTTATAATAGTATATACGTATATAGATAACCATCTACGTGGGCGCATTGAATTGCCTGAAATATATTTAAAAATTAAATTCTGATTAAAGTAGATACGTCATCAATTTATAAAGTAATTGAATTAATTTTATATTTTGAATATTATTATTGGTGAAAGAGCCTATTTTAATTTAATTTTAATTTTGTTTGAGTGATTTAAAAATATGCTTATGGATTTATGGGTCAATTAGTTATGGTATAGTAATTTGTATGGTTATTACATGTTATATAATATTTTATTTAGTTATAAATAAAACAACAACATAATATTTAATCACTATTTCATGTTAGGTAATAATATTATTTATAACGTTTTAAAACTAGTTAATTCATAGTGCTATTAAATTTTATTATTGTTAAAAATAAGAATAGCCTACAGAATTTAAAAAAGTATTCTATTTGTTTAAAAATATATACATAATATATTTATATTAATTATTATTATTTTTATTATTATTATTATTATTATTATTATTATTATTATTGTTATTATTATTATTATTATTAATTACTATTATTATAAATATTGTAAGTATATTTATTTAAGTGAGAATTTTGGATTTTTTTTTCTTTTTAATTATTTCACTGAGAGTGTATACATTATAAAACCCATTTTATGTGCGGTTAATTTGACTATAAATTATTTAATATTTATTTATGAGAATAAAAAGCATTAACAGCTATACGATATAATATTTAATATATTATATTGAATATAACAATAATGCAGGTATGTATACTTAAAATTTTATAAGTACCAGACCGTGTTACGGACCATCTGTTTTCGCAGTCACCGGAAGCTTTTCGTCGTCAACCCCAACTAAATTATTATTTCTACCTCGTACACACAATACATAATAAATATAATATTACATAACGTGTCCCGATGTTATTTCACTTTTTTACTAACATTGTAATAATAATAATAATAATAATAATAATAATAATAATATCAAGAAAACATCGAGGCTCACTCTCGAACCGGGGGATGAATCGTTCGTATAAATTATGGAAGGATATTATTACAAAGGAGACGGGAGGTATAAACAATATTATATACCTTTCGACATCGGATGAAGCTGAACGCCACACCGACAAAATCCGTGTACATTTTGTTATTTTCTTAGCCAGAGGGGTATAGTTGGTTGATCCGTTTTTACCTCTTCTATTTTCAGAGTAATTCATGATTTATTTATAAGACCGTTCCGATCCTTTTCGCGTATAGGTTTACGGTGGATAATATAAAATATTATACGAGTATAAAAATATACGCCTACGATCTACCCCGTTCCCAGCAATGAGCTTGGTCTGGTCTCGTCATTCGCGATTATGATGGTTAAGGTTTTTTGCAAAATATCTCGTTTTAAAATTTGGTCGAAAATTTAATACCAGTAACGAAATAATTAATATGTTGTTCGTTATTTTTTGGCTTAACTATATATATACAGTTAATCGTATTATAGTGTAAGGGTTATAACAATGTAAATTTTTATATAAATAATTGTATTATAATTATAATATTATATTGTATCTTCCATATAGGCTTAGACTATTTCTAAAAAACATAAATTTAATCAAAACTTAAATATTAAATTGATATAAAATTACAGAAATATATTTATCAGGTATATTTTAATTTCATGTTTAATCATGTATTTAATTCGATTTCAGGTTATATTATGTTATATATAATAAAAACGTACTTACAGTAGTTCAAAATCCAAATTAAAGATAACTCAATACATATTATTATACATATAAACTTGTATTAACATTCGCTATTTTTCCGCTTTGACGAATTCCCCAGGTTATATTTTTGGAATAACAACGTATCAAAGAAAGAAAAAAGAAAAAAATTTATATTCGACCATTATACGAGGAACGTGTATGAGTATAGAGTTTTTTACCTTCGACACAATAACAAATTGCGATCGCCTTTATGCAAAAAATAACCTTTCAGAGTACATTTCATTACTTCGTGTTTTATCAATCATATCGAATTATCGAAGTGCACGCGGACGAAAAATACTTCAAATTCATTTTGTTCGTTAACGACTTATCGTTTTTTTCCCCCACGCATGTAAACGAGAAAACGAAAAATCCAAACGAATATGCCAATATGGAAAAAGAAGATGTTATTTCTTGAATTCAATCTAAAAAAAAACTATAAGTATAACGAATAATTAATATTTGAAATTTAGCACGTGATTATCATACACGAATACATTTTCGTTAACAAATGCATTATAAAACTGCATTAATCATCTTTGAAACGGATGAACAAAATTAAAAAGATGAAAAATAAATATTTCTTTAACCCATTATTTTAGGGAAGGGTCATTAAATTTTTTATTTTTTTTTCCTCAGAGTTTTGATAACTTTGAATATAAATACTTAATTGAATATAAAATGTCATTTTGAACGATGATATAAATTCTTAAGTTTTTCATTAAATATTTAAATGTATATATTATACGTATAATGTGCATACTAAGATAAATCCTCGGATAAATCTTTTTTAATTATTATTTTTAATATAACATAACAAAATTTATAATTTATAAGTTATATTTATCAAAAATCACTTGTTAATTTGTTATTCACCAATTTCAATACATTTATATTTACAAAAATAATTTGTTTTGTAATTATTGTAAAAACTGCGTAAAGAAATGACATTTATTTATTTCAGAAACTTTGAATTTATATAATATGTATATGTAAATTCGTATTGTTTTATATAAACATTTTACGCTATTACGATTATATTTCACTATAATATAAACGTATATCCAATTATTATATGTTATATATATCTAAATATAATATAAACTAAAGATTTTCTATCCGGACGGTATAATTTAAATATTTCACTCGTATTTTATTTTTGCATTAATTAATTATTCGGTTTAACGTATTGTCTTACAATATTATATTTACAAAATTATATAATAATTTATTATATAATAATAATATGCACATTACAAAAGAATGTATTATTTACATAAAAGTATATACACGTGCGCGTGTTTAAAAATAAAATAACCAAATAATCCTTGTTCAAATAATAAATATTATATTATATACTAATGGCAGGTAAAATAATGGCTGGTAAATACCAACGTGGTATAAAGTATCTAATATTATAATATAGTATAAAATTCGCATCATGTGAATATATTATGTTTGATATGCGTTTTTTCCTCCTTTTTCATCGATGAATGGATCAAAAATTTAATATACCTAATTTTAAATTTTTGTATTTGGAAAATTAACGTTTATTCTATAATCATTCATTCATATTTGAGGTGTAAAATATAATATTAATTATCACGATGTTAGCTATAATTTCGTAAAAAAAAAATAAAAAAAAAAAAAAAAATATTATAGTATCGGATTGATTGTCTTCTGATAATGTATATTTCGTTTTTTTTTTTTTTTTCGCGAAGTGAAAAAGTTTCAAATCGTATAATATAATATATATTTCTTATGCGCGTAGGTATATAGTTTACATATAATATTATTAAAATATATAGTAAATATATTTTACACGTTATCAACAAACGTGTTATGACGGTACAATAATATTACCCTGAAGGCGGTGGTAGGTACCTATATGATAATATACGCGTACAGATAAAGTTAGGCGTTTATACCCTATCTAATGTTCACCTCGTCGTCGTGTATATACACAAACGCGTTATCTCGTTATTACTAACCGTATAACACTCAACGATGGTAAATACTAAAATATACTTACTGGAGGATGCATATTATATAATAATATGAATATATACGCATAAATGCGTAAATATTCTGCAACCTGCGACTATAGGTGTGTAATAAACTCTTCGGTTTTCAAAACGTCTTAGAATTATTTTATTCTTATGGCACCTTAGTTGAATTTCTTTATTAACACTATCGCCTATCGGAGTTTATTAAATTTTAGGCAAATAATAATAATTATTAACGTTAAAATGTCCCTCGTTTAACTATAATTTTAAAATAATAATTCAATATATAAGTTTTTGGAAAATCGACGAGCGCATTCGTTTCTTTCGTATGCGAAAGCAGTATAATTATCGTCGATACCATAATATCATATACGAGTATGTAAGCAGTGGCGTATTTACAGGGTGATATGGGGGATGGGGATAAATCCCCTCTTGGACTTTTTTTAAAGTGACATTTTTTTAATAAAAATAATTGTTTTTTTTTTTTTTTATCTCCTTTTGAGTCAATTTAATATTTTCTGATATACATAAATGTGTACTCTTTGATAAAATCTTAAATACGTCACTGATGTAAGTACTAAGTATAATACCTACGTGTTTTATCAAGAAATATTTTACTCTCGTCATAATAATTAATAATAATATGTTAATTGTATACATTAATTATCAAATTATCTAAAGAACATTAAAAAATATACCGGTAAAAAACTTAAAACTTACATGATACATATATAACGCGTTATTTCGTCAATTTTTTGTATAATATAAATTTCATTAATTAAAATTATCCGCGTTGAATAATTCAAGCAGTGTTCTAAATTACTTTAAAATAAATGAAAAAAACAAACCTTGTAAATATTTAAAATGACACAAATAATATACAGTAATAAAATTATTCAATATATTATATAATAATGTACCTAACGCTATAATAATAATGACGTGTATGTGATTGAAAGATGTGAATATGAGAGAAGGACGTTGAGCTTAATAATGTTATATAGTTTGAATATACATTAGCATAATAATATGCATTGTAGTTTCAACTATTCCCCAATAACACATTACAATATTTAAATAAACCTTGGCACGAGTGTGTAATATTCAACGTTTCAAATAGTATACGCGTAAATTCGTATAAATATAATTCAAAATACGATAAAAAAAATATTATTAAAAATTAAATTCGTACGTCTAACTATATACGACTTTTATTTATATTTATTATATTACCTATATTAAAGTATAAAAATCGTCCGCATAATTTTATTGGATCGGACTGTATTGACAATATAATAATATATAAAATCCAAATAAGAGGGGCTTCGTGTGCGTCAGGACCTGGAAACGCCTTGATCTAGATCATAAATAGATATTCTTGTTCCTGGTTTTTTTTTTCTTATTTATCTTAGATTTATACCGATGAGGTCATGCGAAAGTCTATACGCCGTCCGTACGGACATCAAGTTCAGTATACTCGTGTTATGCGTGCGTAATACAAATGTGTGATTTACAGAAATATTATCGTAAATAAATATACATTTTTTTCTCCTCTATT
This sequence comes from Tetraneura akinire, assembly GCA_021307375.1. Taxonomy (NCBI): domain Eukaryota; kingdom Metazoa; phylum Arthropoda; class Insecta; order Hemiptera; family Aphididae; genus Tetraneura; species Tetraneura akinire. Next base: position 4,417,596 of record JAIUCT010000019.1, on the reverse strand, counting down.
TTTTAGATATTTTATTATTAATTTGCGTCGACGGGACGGCGATTATCGGACCGCAGCCCGTTACCGTGGTCGTCGTACTGTTGTTCTGGACTGAATAAGTGACTATTACCAATCCACGGCCCAAAATATTCGCCGGGTTACCGGGTGTTAAAGATATGAAATTATTACTGTACAGGAAGTCTACCGTCGTACTTTCGTTGGTAGCCGATATCGATCCCAAGTCGCCGAGCGGTTTGTCGAATAGCCAACCTTGATAATTATAAGTGACCTAAAAGGAGGAGAGGTGAAAGAATCGATTAAAATATGCCGAAATGTCGAATACTTATATATATGTAAAAAAAAAAAATAAATATATATTATTGAAATTTACGCTAAAATCGGTGTTCCAAACGGGTCCGGACTTGTCGCACGATTGTTCCAAATCTCCGAATTCCGTCACGTACACGCCGTGTCGGCCCGACTCGAGTCCGATCAAATTTCCCGCGATTAAAACGGGAGACGTGCTGTGAGTCTGATAAAAAGACACGGTACCGTTTACGGATCCTGCTTTTACCGTGGCTTTGGCCGCCATCACTCCCGAGTTTTCCTGGAATATCCATTTTAATCAGTATACGAGTATATTATAATAAATACCTACACACACCCTTATATGTATTGAAATTTGACTGATCAAATAAATATTTGAATAAAAATAAATTAACAAGTCGTTCAATATAATGATGCATTTCGACCGGGTGTAACTACGTATATTTCTTTAAAAAATTACAACGACAAATAATTAAAATCAGAAATTTTATAATTTTATTACATCACTTGTGTAGGTTTCAGATCCGGCAATGATGACGGTACGTTTTTGAAAATTTACACGTTTAGCCAACAACACGCTAAACAATTTGTAACGTTGTTTGTTTAAAAAATAAAACGCGTGTTATTATAAAATATTAATTAAAAAAAAAAAAAAAAAAAAAAATGATATAATATACCATAAGTATATAAACTTTTGAATTGTTAACCTAACCGTGTTTACGTATAGATTTTTAGTATCCCAAATTTTATGTTACCTATCATATTTTATATGGGTACTTATGCCAAACAATAGACGTTCGGTTAATAATAATTATGTAAACATAATACATAACCATATAACTGTTACTTTATTAATACATTTATTTTTTCGTGTAACTAGGTAATTCGATTATATTATATATTATATAAGTGCATAATCAGAAAAGTTTATGTGAAATAAATTAAATTTCCTTTTTATTACACATTTAACATATGCCGTAACTTATACCAAAACTATATACAATATACTATGACTTAAATAAAAGTAAAATATTAATAAACCAAAATAAAATGTCAACTACACACGTTTTAATATTTGAGTATACGAGAATAATATACATCAGCGTTACAAACTTATTTTATTAACTCGAAATACTTCTTAAAAACCAATTTTTAAAATATTTATGTATTCAAATTATTATTATTGAGTAAGTCGTATAAATTATAACGGTGAATTGATTTCTAAATGCATTTTATGCAATTCGATGTTATAAATTCGTCTCAACGTTTTTATTATTATTATTATTATTATTATTATTATTATTTTGTAAATTCGTCAAAAAAATACGTTTGGTATTATATTTGTGTCTGCGAAATCAGAAATTATTTATAAACACATTATTTTAACATAAAAACCGTCGAGGTTAAAATTATTATTCATATAATAACGTTAATATTTTTCCGTTTACCTTTTGTTGGTAATACAGCGGTACGCGTGTTGGTCCAAAATAAGCAAGTGGTCCGGGTCCGGGTAAAATAACAACATTTCCTTGGCTGTACGCAACAACTCGAGTCGTTATCACGGCTATCGCAATAAATTGCACGAAAAGTACCATCTTGAAAAATGAAATTTAAATTATTTAAATTCACTTAAAAAAAATTGCCTGAAATTATATTATTTTCTTAACGACCGTTCTATAGGGTGAACGTACTTATTTGGCAACAGCTAATCGAGGAAAATACCGAAAAAAGTACAATGTATATAATTTTGCAATGTGCAGATCCCTAAAGGTATAATTGTATAATTTATGCAAATTAATTTCGTTAAAATAATAATTACATTATGATTTAGTATTCCAGTCACGAAAAAGCATATTATATTATAATAATAATTGTATACATAGAGTAAACCAGGAAAAAAATTTAATAAAAATAATGACTTGTTAAATGCATTTTGGACCGACGAAACGCGAAATATAAAACTACACAAATCTATCAATTATCGATAAATTTTAACTTTATACAATAAACCCCCCGTGTTTCAATATACACTCAACATAAAATACTTAGCTCATTACGGTCAGATTTCAATTTAACTGAAATTAATAATAAATTAATTTAGGCAATTTGGTAAAAATTTAGGCTATGGTTAAAAAAATAAGAATGAAATCATAACAAATAATGAATTTATATGAAAAATAACCATTGACTATACTTGCTAGAGGCGTGTAAAACATGTCAAGTTCTTTGACCTAATAGACAAATAACTTGTTCAAATTTTATAAAAAAAAAAAAACAATAATTTATATTTAACATATTATTCATAATAAATAGTTATTAACCAGAATTAAATTACAAAATAATTGTACAAAAATTGTAAATAAATTTGTAAATAAAATAATTATACGGTTGTCAGTCTTACTAAAAAATTAAATATATAGTTTAAATAATAAAAATATATTTAGTTAATTTGTAGAATACGCGTATGATCAAATACTTATTTGGTTTTGTTCTCGTAATGTAGTGATACCTGGTTTAAGTTCAAGGACGGTTAATTTTAAATTTCAACTAAAATTTTAAAACAATTTTATTTTATTATAATACAATATGACTTTTGTGTTTTTTAAACATAAAATAAATGTTTAAAAGTCGAAAAATATTACGTGAAATTAAATAATACATGCACTTGTAATAATAAATGAATTTAGGTGAAAATTACTTTTTGCGCCTTTGTAATATTTAAGTGGATTAAATTGTAAAATATCAAAACAGTGTGTAAACTTAATAATTATTTATACATAATACATGACGAATTTAAACGTAGGTAACCTATATAAAATTTACACTTTTTCAAAAGTTAATTCGATTACTCTTGTAAAAGTGTTATTGGACAATAAATTTTATTATCAAATATCAATTTAAATTTTTTATCAGGTTTAATATTATATTCCATTATATTATTAATTTTTCATAAATTATATTTACAATTATTAATTATTATAATAAAATAAACTTAAAGTATTATTGTTTACCTCTGCGCACAGGCTTCGACGTTAACGCGAACTCCTCGATGTATGGCTACGGAATACCTACGGATGAAGTATTTTTGTACACTGCGAGGATGATAAAATTCATCAGAAATAAGTAATTATTAAACGTAAACCTAATGGAAAATAATAATATTTAAATAGTTACGTTATAGTTAATGTATATACTTAAAATCAAAAGGATTACCAAATAAGTAATAAACATATATAACGAATCGTTGATGCGAATAAGGCCGGCGGTAGTTTTCCCAACATGCCATGTGGATAATAACAGCTTTGAAGTTTGTATAAATGATGTGTTATAGTACACTTATATATTATATTCGATTGAAGTCTGGTACAAAATCATTTACGTGACCGTAGCAATTTTAAACGAATTAAACATTTCTCAATACGTTTTTTTATTTTCTATTTGCAAGTTTACAACCCATCATATTATAAAAGACAGAAATTTTTTTTAAAAAAATTACAGAGTTCGATGATAATAAGATTATTATTACTGCCCAGTGCCCAAATAGGTGTTTATTACAACAGTAATAATAATAATTAATAATTATAATAATAATAATAATAATAATAATAATAATAATAATAATAATAAT
>JAIUCT010000019.1:4398190-4413652 GCA_021307375.1 Tetraneura akinire | reverse complement strand
AATAATAATAATAATAATAATAATAATAATAATAATAATAATAATAAGGCATAATATATTATATATAATGATGTTATAGATGTTATAGACAAGAGACAAATCGTGTATTATTCTTTTTTTTTTTTTTTACTATATATTATTAAAAAATATTTTATATTTATGTACATAATATAGTTATAGTTTCATACTATACTTATTATACTTATTATACACGTACAACGTACTTAAGTATTATAATTTTCATTTTGAATAATTTATGATATTGATTTGTATTTACGTGCTTACAAACAGATATATTTACGTTTTTGATTATTATGAAATGTATATATAATTATATTTTATTTAAACTACAAGTATATATTACTACCTATATATTTTACGTATACATATAAGTATACATTAAAATTAAGAACTCGCATCAATCAAAATATACGTTATAAAATAATTATTATAAGTAATCAAATATTTTCCCCTCACTATTCCGATATTAAAATATATTTATGTAATATTTTAAACTTACAGTTGGGTATATACCATTACCAATTTATCAATTTTATTCTTAATATTTTTAGATATTTCGCAATTAGACAACAAAATCTTCACTTTTACATAACTTAGCCGATGGTACCTACCTAATATTTTATTAATGTGGCAACATTAAATAAGATATTATTTTATTACCTACCTATAATAAACTATTCAGACCATTAATATTAATAATTCATATTTTATAATAAACGTTTTTATGATATTTCTATTATCATTATTGAAATATGAAATTGTAAAAATCAATATTCAATTATGCATATAATTATAATATAATATTTATAATTAATAATATATAATGCTGTATATATACTATGTTTGTTCAAAGAGCAAATAATTACTTACCAATTCAATCAAAGATTTTAATAGATATAAAATATAATTATAATACTCGTATTATTTTGAATAATATGTTATGTATTTTTCAAAAACAAACATTTTTTAATCAATTTTATATTGTCATATTTGTTAATCGAATGTTGGACAGAAAAAATAATTTATAATTTATAACTCCTAAGTATATTAGTTTTTATAAATAAATATATACGAGTACTTATATTGTATTGTAGCTTCCAGAGTTAATAAATATAATATACATATATATTACATACTTGTAATTCAAAATTTATAAGATGAAAATTTAATGAAATTTTTTTCTTTTGTAGGTTTGTGTTGTTTATTACTTTATTAGTATGAAAATGTATGTTGGACGTATTAGAATATTAATTAAGTAAATTAATTAAGTTTTCCTCTTAAGAAAAATAATTTAAAATACAAAGGAAAAACTTTTAGAAATTATAATTTTCTCATTTTATATACGTTTTTTATTTGCTCTAATTCATTCACAATCAATAAAATGTTTTCTTCTTTGAAAATAAAAATAACTAAATTTTGTATCAAAAAAATAACCTATTATGTTATAAAGATATAATAAGTGATCCAATTAAATTTGTTATCATAATAACGTTATAACACCACTATATGGTCTTGAGTATATAGGTACATTATTTGAACCGATTCAACCTCGAATTTAAGCCAAGGTCATGTCATCTCCCTGCCATCTATACGTTAAAAACCACCTCCGCAAAATATAATATTATGATTGTACGTTTGCTGTTTACTCATACGTAGATATACCTTTCACTGTCTGATATTCTCACTGGATCACCTTGATTAAAGAATTATTATAATTTTTAATTTTAAAGAACTCGTCCAATCGTCTTTCGAAACTGTTGTCTAATTACATTTGATTTAATATACGAAATAATTTAAATATAATTATATGAAATATTTTATTCCATTCGTGATACACATTCATTCGGTTTTATATTTTTCAAATGTTCAAATTGTTGAAAAATTCACATATTGAAACGTTTGAAAATTCAATTAAAAAATTATCTATCCTTCTATCCTATCCTTTTTTTGAATGCGATAATATTAATTATAAATTGTTCTGTAAAATATTTCATATTAAAAATATTTTATGATCAAAATTTCATTTTACAAATAGTGGGAGTTTGCATATAGAAATTTCTTATTTCCATCATAATTTTAACAATAAATTTCTAATCGATTTTAATATAATTCTAATTATTGTTTTATTGATAATGACTTGGATACAGATAAATTAATTTTCACCATAAATTTGTTAATAGGTACTATAATATTTTGTACCTATATTTACTCAAAAAGAATTTATGATATGTATTGATTCGTTAATTGTTTGAATAAGATTACAATCGCTAAAAATATGACAGTTCGACCTTCAATGCAGTCATCACGACTTAACGTACTTTCGCAAAACAACATACAATAATGATATGGTATAACAACTATTAAGTATAGATTAACAAAAGATCAACGATTTTTTTTTATTTTGTCAAACTTAATTTTTTCCTGGTTACATTTCAACAACATTTCAATTGTATTTTATCATTAAACAATGTCTTTGTTCTCCTCCCAAATAATAATAATAATAATAATAATAATAACAATAATAATAATAAAAATAATAATAATAATAATAATAATAATAATAATAATAATAATAATAATAATAATAATAATAAAAATAATATGCAATTTAAATATTTAATCAATGTAAATACTAATAGGTATAATTATAATAAGGAAAATCGGATTGTGTTTTTATTTTTACCTATTCTACTATCGTTACGTATGGTTTTTAAAAAACGTTCAATAAACTCATTATACTCGTGTATTCATTATATACAAATAAAAAAAAAAAATATAGCTGTGATATAAATGTTATTTCTTATGAGACCTCTCGTATAATAGAGGTAATTATTTATATATTAAACATTTGTAATTTGTATTTAAAACTGATATGCATAAAACCAATTAAAAATCTACTAAATTAGTAATAATAAGAAATGTATTCATTTATAACTTAAAGTCAGTTTTAGAAATAAACGTTCAATTCGCGTCGAATAACGACTACATTTGCGTATTATATACGAGGTATACTCGTATAACTAAATATGGGTATTTATATTATAAATAAATGTAAACACGAACCAACCTCAAATTTATCAAGTTTATCGCTTAACTTCATAAATAATATAAGTAAACCCATTATATTTTGTTCATTGATTAAAGTTACATTTCACGCCATTCGTGGAAATCTATTCCGATCATTTATTTGAATTACATTTTCAGCCTTGAATATACCTACGTAAAAATACTTACGATGTTAATCATAACCAAACAGAATTTTTCGCAAGGTAAAATAATTTGAAATCGGTAAAAAAACAAATACTTATATGTTCCTAAGTATGATATATAAAAGTAAATTATATTGTATAATGTATTAATGACATATATATTGGATATTTAAATAATGATCTTTAACTAAACCTCAAGAACATTGGAAAATATATTATATAATTTTAAATTATCAATTTGCCAAATTTGTTATAATATATATATATATAAACAATATAAGCAAAAAAAAATTTTTTGATTTTTTTATAAATTTTTGAAATTTTCATATTATTTCAATTTTTTTCAAATTTTGAAATTTTTTTTGAAGTTTCAATTTTGGTTTTTCGTTAAATACTAAATATTTAATCAATGATAGTAGGGTATAGGTGATTCATCAAAAACAAGTCTATCCTTACAAATAATTGAATTTAAAACTGATCATTTTTTTTAAAATTAATAATTTTTAAAATTATATATTTCATTTCGGCACTTTCCAATATTAAGTTTTTGTAAACTAGAATACATTTTTAATTGTTTTTGTTTTTAAAAGAGTAGAACGTAAGCACGTAAAAAAAATTTATAAAAATATCTGAATATAGTAAGCCGCAGATTCACGTTCACCGCGTCCACGTTGGACACAGCGTTATTATTTTTAAGTGTACTATTTTAAATACTTGTGAATGATATTTTTTTACATCATTTTTAAACCTAGTTAGAATGTAATCGTTATTATCAATACCTAGGTTTTACAATGATGTTTGATTTTTTTTTTTTTATTTTTTTTTTTATTCTGTAGACACTTTTACTACAAGAAATAATGCTCCGATTATCATGAATAGGGTATGTTTCCGGTAGAAAAGTGGATCTAGTTGGTACTTTATTTAGGTCATTTTTCGAATTTCTCAAAATTGACCCTAAGCGGTAGAAAAAACGGCATTTTTCACGAAAAATGAAATTCCGACGAATTCGATTTCAATATTTCACGATAACTCGAGCAATTTTAAAGGTAGAGACTTGAAAAAATTTTTGGGTGTTCACATAGCTATTATATATATGTGGTGAAATTTTGAAACCGTTTTTTTAATTTTTTTACAAAATATAGTACTGAATATTTCGTAAACTTCTCGTTTTTACGTATATAATGTTTGATAAAATTGGCAATTTTTGGTATTAGGGTCTGAAAATTTTACTGAAGTATACTTACATATTACTTAACATCATACTAAAATATTATAAAAATCCATTGTCAAAATTTTTTTTTATAGCCGTTTTAAGTTGATACTTTTAGTTCAAACGAAAATTATAATCTGACTGACTTCGCTCAGAATCGTTTTTTCGAATGCAATGGTTTATCATTGCATTCAAATTCTAATTAAAATTAAACGCTATGGTTCGTACACTCGTATCCTGTGCGGCAGGAGTATCAGCTCATCTTTTTTAATTTATAAAATAGTTTTAGATTTAGACAAATATTATTTTCTATTCTAGCGTCTATTTCTAATCTTCTACCGCTTTGTGTTAAACTGACATATTATTAAAATAATAAAATATTATATAATAATAATTTCTCATATTCTAGTTATTATAATAAAAATTATTATCAAACAAGAGAAAATTGCAATTACAATATAATTAATTTTATTCTAATTGACTCCATTATAATATTATACTCGCATTTTATGGTAGTATATTACTATAATAGTATTACTTACGTAAAATTACAAAATAATTTATTTTCATATTATGCATTTTGAAATGTTGACCGCCATCTGTGATACTCAACCGTCAGATGAGATTTACGAGAATAACCGAAAGATTGTACACCAGATGGCGACTATGGTTTCTGGTCATCGTATTGAGTGAATCCACTCTCGCTTGTGTACGTTCTGAACGAATGTGTAGTATATATACAGCTCGAACCGTACAGTTTACCCCGGTGGTACCCGTAGTGTGACGGGTCTTCTCGGACACTCCAAGGCCATGTAAATAAATGTACATTAAGCCTATGTTATCATCATACTATAACGGGTTTGGAATCGGCCACATTTAACATATTCCGAACTCGCTAACTGCAGTCCGTGGATTCACACAAGTTGATCGCGCAAGTCGCGTTATAGTGAAATAACTCCCGGAGCGGAAAACCCCCCCATTCGTTCGTCAGACTCGTCACGCAAAGGGATAAATACCACCTCAAATTTTTTTACATTTATATCATCTCTATGTTCAATATAAAAAATTTAACATAAAACCCCTAAAATGTGTCACTTATAAAAATACCAAAATCTGACAGTACTTCGTTCAGAATCAACACTGTCCTCTTTACACTTGTATTCTTTACACACCAGTAACCCTTCCCTTGATTTTTATACTTTAAAGTTTAAAGTTAAACAGTTATACAAAACGTTTAACCTAAAGTTTAACCTAGTTCTCATCGATTACATCGGTACAATCGATAATCTATTTTCTATAATAATATACTCGTATGTATGGAATCTTATTATTTTTATTTATTTCAATAATACCATTATATTCCATGTCACCAGATCAATCAGCTGTTTAGCTACGTTATAGTATTTTACATCTATTATATTCTATGTCGATGGAACATTATAAAATTGTTATAATATTTTTTAAAAATTTTCAAGGCTTACATTTTATTTCAATATTTTTTTTTATATATACGAGTATACTCGTGTAAACATTTTATTGTTATACATTTTTTACATTTTAGTTTTATTTTAACGTAGTTGCAAGTTTATAAATATTTGAAAATGAGCCAAAATGTAATTAATTTATTACAATACTCGTCAATTGAACAATCGTCAACTGCTGAGGAAATGAAAATTCCGTGATGGACATCCCAATAAAGGTAAGGGAAGAAATTATACAAAGACAATATTAATAATAATATTTTTAATAAGACGGATATATTTTAAATAAAAGATAATAATTTCGCTGTACACTAGTAGGTACTTAGGTAGGTATGTATTTATTATATTATAGGTAATAGGTATTATAATTGTTAAATATAATAATTTGAAAGATAATGCGAATAAAATAATATGTACCTACAAATATAAAACTAAATATAATATTCAATTTGTAAATTGATCTATTTAATTTTTGTAGTTTATAATTTTAAATTTTACATGGTTAGGTAATATTAATTTTTAATTCTTACATCATTATGTAATAAAATAATGTGTTCGTTTAGACTTTCTGAATTTATTATATGTAATATAATCATTTTAAATGTACGGACTTCATATGATATGATAGACTTATTAATGCTTTTAGACAAATAAAATTGTTTATATGCACTTAAAGTGTGTTCAATCTTCAATCATTACAGTTACTATGTATTATATAATTATTATCTTTACCCTTAATTTATTGTTTTATTGTTCTATTAAATTGCATTGGATAACACATTTCACAATTATTTACATATTTAGAAAAATTGATAGAACAATTTTACTTCAAACATTTCCCAAATTTTTTGGCTTTTCTATCAATTTTTATGATAAAAGTATTGAGAAATAATAAGAATAATACTCGTAAGGATTCTAAGGTTTTCGTTTAAACTAAAAATATCAACTTTAAACAGCTACCTATAAAAAAAAATTGAGATTAAGGATTTTTCTAATATTTTGATATGATGTTAAGTAATATGTAAATATATACTTAATAAACAATATATTTTACAATGTAAAATGTAATCGAAAACCTATATTTTGTATGGCTTCTTTTAATTTCTCAATATTTTTACCATATGTTTAATAAAATTGGCAATTTTGGGTTTTAATGTCTGAAAATTTTATTGAAGCATAATAACATTATTGCTTATTAACGTGATTTAAAAAAGTTACAAAAATCTCCAGTCTCAATTTTTTTTATCGATATTTAAAATTGATAATGTATGTTCTATGGATTATTATTATTATTTATTTCAATAAAACAATAATTATTATTATTCCATGACATCAAACACATCAACCGGTTAGCTACATTATAGTATTTTACATTTATACTCTATGGCGATGGACATCATATAATTATTATAATATTTCTTAAAAATTTGCGACGCTTATATTTTATTTTATTATTATTATATTATTTTTATATATACTCGTGTAAATAATTTTTTGTTATACTTATTTTATTTAACATTTTATTTATTTTAACGTAGTTGCAAGTTTATAAATAAATGAATAGTCGAAAATGAGTCAAAATATAATTCAATCACGTATGAAAGTACACGTCAATTCAACAATCGTCAACTGCTAAGGAAATGCAAATTCCGTGCTGGACATTATAATAAAGGTAAGTGAAGAAATTATACAAAGATAGTATTAATAATATTTTAAATATTAGATAATAATTTCCCTGTGTATTACTATATTTATTGCATTTGTTAAATATAATAATTTTAAAGAAAATATGAATGAAATATAAAACTAAATATAATATTCAATCTGTAAATTTATTTATTTAATTTTTGTAGTTTTTAATAAAATTTTAAATTTTACATAGGTAATAGGTATTAATTTTTAATTATTATATTATGCAATGAATATTGTGTTCGTTTAGAGTTTACAAATTTTCTGAATTTATTATAACATAATTCCTATATTTTACGATAATTTAATGATCGGGCAATATTGAACGTAAAGACGTGAAAATTTTAATGGGTAATTATTGGTGTCTAATTGTTACATGCACTTTTCGTGAAAATATAGAACTCTTGTAATTTTTTAACATTTTAAATTTTATCTAGATATTAGATCTTAGATATTTAAGATTATTCTTAAAATTTTTAACATTATGTTTAATAAAATTGTTAATTTTGTAGTTGGAATTCTAAAAATTATAGTGAATAAGTATCCTCACTTATCGATTAAACTTATTTCCAAAAAGTTGCAAAAATATACAGTATCAATTTTTCTTTATAGCTGTATTTATTTCAACGGTACAATAAATCTATGTCCTAAAACCAAACAGCTGTTATGAAACTATACATTATACGTTTATATATTATATCTATATTCTATGGCGATGGACCATTATATAGCTATTGTAATATTTTTACAAATTTCAAACGTTTTTATTTTATTATTTTTGTTTTTATATCATATGTGTTTATACACACGTTTTATTGTTATAATATTTTAACATTTTATTTATTTTTACATCGTTATGCAAGGTAGTTAATTAAATGAATACCTAGTCAAAAATGAGCCAAAGTAGAATAAAGTCGTATTACAATACTGGTGAATTCAATAACCGTCGACTGCAGCTAAGGAAATGGATTTTCCGTGCTGGACATCACAATGAAGGTAAGCGAAATATTATGATAAAATAGAAAATAATATTTTAAATAATTAATATAAACGATAATATAATTTCGTTGTGTATTAAAATATATTTTATTATAATTGATAAATAAAATAATTTTAAAGACAATATGAATAAAATTCGTAATATACACATATTTAAAATTATTATAAATAATTTTCAATAATCCTGTAAAATTATTAGGTAGGTATTTATTTTATTTTAATATTAGTTTTTAATATAATATTAAATAGTAAATATTGGTTGTTATATTATGAAACCATGGTATATTGGTTAAAGTTTTTCCAAAAAATTACAAAAATCTCCATTCTCGATATTTATTATATAATTTTTTAAAGTTGATATATTAGTAAAATTAATAATCTATAATATTTGTATATTTTCTAATTATTTCTAAATATTCATTTCAATAATATAATAATTCTATATCACGAAACCAATTACTAATTAGCCATTAATCTACATTATATATCAATATTTTATTGAGATGAAACGTCATATAGTTATTATATTTTAAAAAATGTATAACCTTTTTATTTAATTTCTTATCTTTATAAACGTTTTATTGTTATACATTTTTAACGTTTTATTTCTTATTACGTAGTTACAAATATACAATCAAGTGAATAGTCAAAAATGAGTCAAAGTAGAACCACGTAATTACAACAAATTCTGTGCTGGACATTATAATAAGGTTAGTCAAATATTATAAAAATATAGTAAAACCCTACAATAAATAATATTTTTAAACATATATATTTAAAATAAAAGATAAAAATTTGTGTTGTGTTGTATTGTGTTATTTTATTTTATTATTATTAAATAATGTCATTTTAATGCCTGCAGTATGATTCAATTAATATGTATTTAATAAGTTCTTATTTAAAATTTTAAATAATATTCAAACTGTAAATTTATTTACTCGTATTATGTATTTTTTATTTTTTTTTATTATTTTATATTTTAAATTTTAAACAATTAATATTAATTTTTATATTGTGCAGTAATTGTGTTTGTATGGTAATTTTGAATTCATAAATTCATAATATAATGAATTAAAAAACTATGGAAATATATAATATGGTAATTAATCCTTTTACAAGGGTACAATTGTTTATATTGAACTTTAAGTGGAATTAAATAATTATAATTACTGTGCAATTATCATCTTTTACTTTAATTTATTGCTTTGTTTTTCTATTAAATTTCATAGGATGACATATATTATATATTATACAGTTATTGACATACTGTAGGCATTTAGAAAAATTGTTAAACTGTGGTTTTGATTATTGAAGTTAGTTTTTAATTTCACTTATTATTATTTATAATTTTACACTATACCAATATCGATTCAAGATTATTATAGGTATAATAAAATATGTTATATTTATTATTAATACTTAATATTCCACAAAATAACCTAGGGTGACCAGACGTCCCGTTGTCCCGACTAACTTCAAATGAGATGCTTTTTATCCCGTTTATAGAAGATTGTCCGTTTTAATCACGTTTTTTCAATATTAATTATATAATGTACGAGTATTAATGTTTGTAAATAAAGTATCTATATATGAAAAAAATATAAAACGCAAATGAAATACAACATTGTGTGTCGTTTGATGAATAATTAAGAGAAAATATTTTATTATTTAGGTTATTTTACTAAAAGGGGTGAAGTAAAAACAAGATAATTGCTTATGATATGACAGAGATTTGGACTTTTACTCTCGAGATTTGTGTGCATATGTGTGAATAGTGAATGTATATGGATGAGGGTTTATTTTGTGGGGGGAAGCAAAAACTGTGCCGTTTTTTTATTTTCTTAATATGGTCACCCTAAAATAACCATAATTCAGAGTTTTGATACCTATTATACGTTATTATTTAAATTTAGTATCAAATTAAGATTACATAAAAAATATTATTAACTTGGTACCTAAGGATATTATAAAATCTAATACAATACCCTACGTAGTAGGTATACGATTTAATGTTTTATAAATTCTATTTTAAAAATATGTATAATTTACACATTACATTAAATATTTAGTTAAGTATCTAATAATTTTTTTTTTTATTTAAGAAGTCAAAATAATATAAATTTTGTGAAAATAATAATTAAATATTAAATTCTGTTGTTTATATCTTTCTTGCAACCAATACTTTTAAATATTGAAAAATAAAACTTTATAAAATATACCTTAGGTACCAAATTTATTTATATAGGTACAGGTAAGTCAATATATTAGATTTGTATCGTGGCTAGTGTCCACTATCCAGGTTCCAGGATCCAGCAATGTATAATGTTCAAAGTGCAAGAGCCAGGACTCCAGGAGGGCTGTATCAGTTTGTCTAACATGGTATGTACCAGGTACCTTATTTTATTATATTATTTTTATATTTGTATCGTTGATAACGTAACAGTTATGTTGATCAACCGGGATAAAAGTATTATTTTTGATAGGTATAATCATAATTATTATTACGTTTTGTGAATGTTAGAAATTAATTACTGCTCTTGATATATATTTCTTTAATAATTATAATAGGATTTTGTTTTTACATTATATTTTCAGAATTTTATATAAATAAAAAATTTACTTAATTTTATCTTTTTTACAATACCAACAATTTATATAAGAATTTCATAACATAATATTATTTGATGAAATGATTCATTTATAGTTTTATACTAATGTTGAGCATATAACGTATTGTTAAAAGATAATTGTAACCAACTTTTTATACTACTCTTAATATCATGGACAAACTATATAGGGTGTGGTGGTGTGGATATGGGGGTGTTGGAATAGGGTATGGGATTAAGTGTGTGATTGTAGAGTGATAGTAAAGTGTAGGTGTGAAGGTAAGGTGTAATGGAGGTGGGATGGTGTTAGTATGTGGAGTAAGGGGCGGTTGTGGGGGTGTTAGGTTAGGGTGTGATTAAAGTGTGAGGGTGGTTGTGTGGTGGTAAGGTAGGGTGGGGGGTAAATTCTGTGGGTGTGGGAGGTAATGTGTAGGGGTGGTGGTAAGGTATACGGGTGGTGGTGGTGTTTTTGGGGATGTTTGAGGGGGGGCTTGTATACTTATGATTACGCTAGGATATGATGATTCTTACTGCATATATGTACAACGCATTGTTGAGATCATAACAACACATGAGTGTGTTATGATTGGCTCATGCGTTATGTCATAATCAACACATGAGTTCGATATGACTATGATCTCTTGCGTTATGCTATAGTAACGCACGGGATATGACAAAATCGGTGTTTGCAGTTAGGGAAGTAATTACTTATGCGGTATATATTTGCATGTATGAGGTCATATCATACACGTGCAAAACAACCGTATGGTATGACCTCGAACCATTGTACTGTCATATTATGAAGTTTTATCCCCCCCCCCAAATTATAGGTGGACACCAATACCTATGTAATAGAATCAAAGGACCGGTACATACTGGGCGTTTTAAAAAACCTAACCTATAGGTTACTAGTTCTTTGGTCCCAGGTAGAAAGGGCACGAGTCAAATTTTGTAGGTTTTCAGTACAAGTGTTTGAAAGTTTAAAAAATCATTTTGCTGTAACATTTATATAATAGCCTAAATTGAAAATTGGTTAATTTTCAAAAAATGTAGCACTATTTGATAGTAATGTTTGATTTAGTCTCACATAATTTTATTATGAAATAATTGTACATAAGTCCTTTGTATTTTAATATTTTTGACATAAGTCCTTTTGATAATGACTTAAGCCATTTCACAATACCTTGTTAGGACTTAAATCCTATATTAAATTACATATTTAAAGTTTGAAATAAATAAATATATATTAAATTTTAAAATATTCTTTTATTTTTTTTTACAATTGTGTTTTCTTTAAAATCATAATTATTCTAATTTCACATAATAAAAAAAATCAAATAAATACCTAAATAATTATTAATTTTTATCATGTTAATAATTATTAAATACATATAAAAAATAATAATATTAATTATAATCATAATCAGTACCTATCATACAGATCTGGATCATCTCTTGCATTTTCTTCTTCATTAGTTGTAAGGTTTTTATAAAACTCATGATACACATTTAGAATTAACGGGAGTATGTCAAGAAGATCTTGTTTTTTTTCTTTAGAAATTGGTACTGAAGCATTATAAGTATTTTTTAAATTAATGATGTCCATACTTTTGTTTCTTCTACTTAAATTTAAGACTTTATAATCTTCAGCTTCATTTAAACTAGTTTATTATTACAATTAAATTAAAGCAGTAAATAGTTTAAAATGTTAAATTATTTTGTTTAAAATAATATAATAGATACTCAGAAAAAAATTATTTTACTTCAAAAAATTATTATAAATCAATAACTATTGATATAATTAGATTATAGTAAATACTACAGATTTGTAAATTTTATGAAATTGACATTAAAAAAATATTAATTTTTTATAGTACTTAGTTACAATTTTAACTTTTAAAAAAAATAAAAAAACTTTTAAATTATGCATTTAATTTAATACTAACCTAAATTATTTAAAACAGTTAAATTTCCGCCAGCTGGAACTTCAAATTCATTTTGTTCAATATCTATAATGTAATAATAAAACACATATATATTATAAAATAATTTTTATCAATTACTTATATTATTATAGTACATAAATATAATTTATTATTGTTTATTGCATAATGATATTTAAACATTAGGTTATAAAATTGAAATTAAAATATTAATTAATTTAAGTATTAAGTACCTTCATAATAATTCGAGTTATCATTTATTATATCTTGAATAAATGATTCGTTCATTAGTGTTTGAATTTCATCTCTGTGACCTGATAAATCAGATTCATTATCTTATGATTCTGGTATATAATCTTGATCGAGATCAAAATTATTGTCTCTATCATATTCATCTGTTAATCATTTGTTTTATTTATTATTATATAATTTGTTACAGTACGTAAGGAATGTAATAAAATCGTATTAATATTTAATATAATTTCTACTTACCAATATCATTTGATAAATTTTGTTTCTTTTTAGTCATTTCAATTATTCGTAATGCACGTTTTTTCATTTTTGAATTTTATTATAATAATTTAAATAATTTATTGGTCTTTATTTGAACTTACGTATAATAATTAAATAATATATCAAAAATTGAAAGTGAAACCATGAAAACAATTTGACTATTGACTTAACTACTAAAGTCAATGAAGTTTTTGGAATGGACAAATAATAATAATGATAAATTGATTAAAATAACAACATTATATTATTATGATTAATATAAATAACTACTTATTTTTATTTTTATCTAATATTAAGTACACGTGTCAAACTTGTTTACGTAAATAATAAAAATGATATATAGTACTATATTATATGTCTATACCTATGTCTATATTATAATATTATTATTTATTATAATAATGAATATTATAAATACTGTTTCTTGACTTAAGCCATTATAATATGATATAACAAAAGGCGTAAGTCATCTTAAGACATTTATACCTAACTAATAAAATGATAAAAAAGACATAAGTTATCATACACCTCATATGCCCTTTTAACCAAAAAAAAAGTGTGTAATGTTGAGATATGCCCTTTTTATTTCCTTTATAATATGAAAAATATTAATTTCTGACTTGGATCAAAAAATCAAGCGAAAAATACACAATAATTATAGTGAAAAAAAAAATTTTGTCAAAAAATGACTTAAGCCCTTTCTACCTGGGACCAAAGATTTGATGTTTATTTAATTAATGAAAAAATGTGTAGAAAAAAATGAATATATAAGTAGTAATTATATATACGAGTATATATATATTATATATAATTTTGTTGTCACCATTTTAGTTTTTTACCCGTTAATGAATCGATTTTAACTAATTTAGTCGTTGGCACAAAATATCCATGTAAAGCCCAAGTAAGAGCATCGCGATGTAGATGTATAATGTACTGTATACATAATAAATTTCTTATAATTAAGAGAAAGATGTTAAAAAAAACTATTAAAAAATAAGGGGATATATTACAAGTTCCTATATATAACAAATCACAAAATTGTTATTTATCGAGTTATGGTCCTGTTGTGTCTACTGGTATAGTGTGAAAGTGTGATACATTTAATAAAATTATTGAAACTTTCATATTAAAATTTAAAATACACATATTCGGATTGTTATTATATATAAAAGTTCACATAACAAATACATATAGTACGCGCCATATATTATTTATGACAAAAAATATGAAATATTATGAACCTACTTGGTGACTTTAATGATATCTGTTACTTTTTGTGCGTCACCTTTAAATATAAGTTTTTTAGTAAAATCATCAGATTCAGAACTTATTTATGAAACAATATATAGATAATCAAAATAAAAATTCACAACAAAAAAAAAAAATATATAAATAATGTAAATTATAGTATAGTTCTCCAGGAATATGAAACACAAACGCAATAAGTATTTTTAATAATACCTAATAAATAAAAATATTATGGTAGACGTAGAATAATAGTACTTCATGTTGGTATTATTATTTTTTTTTTTTTTATAGATAACACATTATTCCATGATATTATTGTGCATTAAATAATAAAATGTATATAAGATGTATCATGTGGTAAGGTCAATATTGTGTAGGTAGAGGGTTAGCCATCGCCTATAAATGAAGACATCATATGTTTTAAGTTATTATGTTTTCCTTTATTCTTATAGTATTTAATAAAATATACATGTGGCCAATGACGTGGGATTGGTGCAGTGTGAGAAAGTGACCAGATGAGAGAGGGCACCGGTAGACTTATGC
>JAIUCT010000019.1:4373423-4388190 GCA_021307375.1 Tetraneura akinire | reverse complement strand
ACTTTAAATTTTTTATATACGAAATTTACCAGTACATTCAATGTAATATATAAAAAATTCAAATTTTTCTATCTACTTCAATATTTGTTATCTATGTTGAAAATTTTTTTTGTTCTCAGCTAAAAATTAAATTCGCATTTCATAGGGGGACACCTGCGCAAATTTTTTTTCGAAATAAAACTATTAGAATTTTTTATATACGAAATTTACCAGTACATTCAATGTAATATATAAAAATTTAAATTTTTCTATTTCCTCCATTATATATTATCTAGGTAGAATTTTTTTTTGTTCTCAGCTAAAAATTAAAAACGCATTTTATAGGGGTACCCCTGCGCAAATTTTTTTTGAAATGAAACACTTAGAATTTTTTATATACGAAATTTACCAGTACATTCAATGTAATCTATAAAAAATTCAAATTTTTCTATCTCCTCCAATATGTATAATTTAGAAAGAAATTTTTTTTTGTTCTTAGCTAAAAATTAAAAACGCATTTTATAGGGGACCCCTGCGAAAATTTTTTTTCGAAATAAAACACCGTTGACGCGTCTTCTACTTCCACCCATAATGTCAGAAGCCACAATCCACCCCAAAAAGAAGTGGAGCCATTGTTCCACTTGGCATATGTACTCGGCGCCACTGCTGGAATGACTAACCAATACATTTGATTACATTTTATCGCCGGAATTTTATATTAAAACTACTAACACATATTTCTAATTTTGAGGTATAATTAACGAGGCCACCTCCAAAAAAAAATTGCCCTGGGCCCCAAAATATGTAGCGCCGTCACTTAATCGTATAATAATTATATTATAATATAATTTTAAATATTCGCTTAAACGCGCGACCAAAAACAAAACGATTCAAACCGCGCGACGAAAGCGAACGAATTCCCGCGTTTATCGCGTAGTACGATGGACATTGGACGCACTAATCTATTTTTATATTATGTTTGATAATTATTTTATTCGTAGCGTTCACGTTGGACACAGCGTTATACGTTAGTATTTTATTGTTAGTCGTATTAAACACTTAAATAAAGTGAACCCGACTAAGTTGGTTAATATAACATTATATTATAACAATTTAAAAAAAAAAATAAATAAATATGAAAGTATTATATATTTATTTTATTCTTTTTACCGCAATAACAATTGTAAATGCTGGGCCTTTGGCAGCATGAATATGTTATGCTGGATGTGCTGCAGTAGCAGTCGCATGTTTTTCAGCGGCTGGGTTTACATTTGGAACGGTACCTGGAGCTATCATAGCGGCGACACCAGCTTTGGCTGCTTGTAACACAGCATTTGCTACGTGCGAAGCGGCTTGTGTAGCTGCTTTAATGGCACCAACACCATAACATACAAATTATAAGTAATCAATAATATTATAATAAAATATAATCCCGACACATATTATACTATTCATTTTTTATATTATTATAAAAATTTAAAAAAATTTTTAAATACAATATTATATTATGATATATTATTTTGGTTATAAATAAAATTTTGTAATAATTTTTTTTTTTTATAATATTATGTTAACGATTTTGTGATCGTATAATAAATAAATAAAATATATTATCATTATATTTTGTTATTTTAGGATTTGATGAATCATTAATTTTAATATCTTTTAAATAACGTGTAAAATCTATATTAAGTATATAGATTTTAGAAGAAGTCTCTTCGTCGTGATGGTGGATGCGTAATGTCAAATGCATCTATAGAACAATTGATAAAATTATCAAATGTTTTATTAAAACAATTACAAGAATTACATGAACAAAATAATGTCATCAAGTAATAAAATATTAGAGATAAAACCCCGCGTAGCTGTCACAAAAAAAATCTACAATAGGTATACAATATTTATTTACAAACACAAAAACGAAATTTGAATGTTTCATGTTTGTATCAACAATATTGTAAAATTAGATTATGTTTTGATATTTAACGGGAGTGTATATACCGAATTCTATGAATATATTGAATAAAGTAAAAAAAAAAAATTGTCAAAATCACAAATAGAATATATTGCTAAAAGAAATACATTACATTTTAATATAGATTTTAATTTATCAACTATTACCTATACAAGATATTTGTAACCGATATAATAAATAAAATTAATCATACATATTCTAATATTCTAATTTCTGTAACTGTAAACAATTATACTTTTTTGTCATATCTGTATTTAATTAGCTAGGTTACTATCAAGTTTATCGAAAAGAATAATAATAAATCAAACAATACATTAAAATAAATAATTTGATATGTTAATGTTATAATTTTAAAACAATTATAACTGATACAATATTACTATATAGTTAAAAAAAAAATAAAGACGATTTTGATACTCCTGCCGCAGGGATATAGCCATATAGGTGTGCAAATCATAGTATTTTATTTTAATTAGAATTTGAATGCAATGATAAACCATTGCATTCGAAAAAAAGATTCTGAGAGAAGTTCAGTCAGATAATGAAGATATTGCCGTTTTTCGTCGTTTTTTTTAACGCATAGGGTCAATTTTGAGAAATTCGAAAAATTACCTAAATAAAGTACCAAGAACATCCACTTTCCTACCGGAAACATATGTTATTCGTGAAAATCGGACCATTATTTCGGGTAGTAAAAGTGTCTTCAGACATAAAAACAAAAAAATAAAAATATCAATTTTAAACAGATATAAAAAAAAAATTGAGACTATGGATTTTTCTAATATTTTGATATGACTTTTTGTGAATGCCGTTTTTTCGTCATTTTTTCATAATATTTTCGTTTAAACTAAAAATTTCTAATATTTTGAATTAATGTTAAGTAATAAATATAAATATACTTCAGTAAAATTTTCAGACCTTAACGACAAAAATTGCTAATTTTATCAAACATTATATACAAAGAAACAAGAATTTCGATACGATTTCGTAAATATTTCGTGAATTCAAAGTCCTATATTTTGTAGAAAATTTAACGTAGCGGTTCCAAAATTGTATCATATACATATATATAGTACCTATGTGAATACTCAATCAAATTTTCAAGTCTCTAACTTGCCCGAGTTATCGTGAAATACTGCAAATTTCAGTTTTCGTGAAAAATGCTGTTTTTTCGTTATTTTTTTCATCATTTTCCTATCGCATAGGGTGAATTTTTAGAAAATCAAAAAATGCCCTAAATAAAGTACTAACTATATTCACTTTCCTACCGGAAACATTTTCGTTCATGGAAATCGGAGCATTATTTCGGGTAGTAAATTGTAAATGTGTTATCAGTCATAAAAAAAATCACACATCATTGTAAAACGTTCAGAATATAAATAATATAAAATAGAATAAGAATAGAATATAAAATGATAACGAATTTTGGTTTAATGGAAAATATTTCGCATATATTCTAGAATACAAAAATACTGATGTTGTTATAAAGAGAATACCTAACTTTAGATGAATGTAAATGTAAATGATCAGAATTTAAGGACCATCAGATTACCAACAATACATCATAAAGTTGAGAATAAATATAATAAAGAAAATAAAATATTTTTTTAATTTTAATTCTAAACTGGATATACGAGTAATAAAATATATACTAAAGTATTTTGACACATATCAAAGTTATTATCTTATTATTTATATTACAATGTAGGATTTTCCTCCTTATTTATCATACTGATGGCATTTTTAATTTTAATTTATTGTTTGTAGTTTAGTCTTTAGTAGTTATAATAACCAAATAATTACTCATAGTACAGATAGGGTTATTATAATATATAATATAATAATGAATAAATTAATAAACATATCATATCATTAACCTTTAGATTTGTATAGTATTAAATTATAAAATAATCATATCATAATTAAATAGACAAATAGTATATAAATATTCATAGTAATCAATATTTAATAAAACATAGAACGATTGATTAATTTAAATACATTTTGTGTTGACAATTTTTATGTGAACGGTTAGCTCATGATTATTGGTAAGGATATGCTTATAAGGAGAGAATTTTATAAAATTGATGAAAATATTATAAAATGTATATAATTGAAATTATTTTTAAAATTATTTATTAATTGAATTATCGAATCAAATATTTACACTTTCTGATACAATAAAAAATGATTGTTTTATATTTGTGAAAATAAATGAAAAAAATGATAAAGAATTTTGGTTTAAAGCTAAAGATATTGCAGAATTTTTAGAATACGAAAACACAAATGATGCTATAATTAATTTTGTTCGAAATGAACATGGAAATATAAATGGTCAGAATTGATTAAAACCATCGTTGGCGATGATTCAAATAATATAAAAAATCCAATAAATTGGAAACCCCATATAGTTTTTTTTATATCAGAACCGCTGGATATGGGCATTGGTATCGTGTAGTAAAAAACCGGAAGCTATAAATTTTCAAAAACTAGTAATAAATTATACTAGCTGTAGCTAGGTGTAGTGACAATGTTTGTATAAAAAATAATATTGATGCGATATATTATGATAATAATATAAAAATAAATTCTTGGAAACAATCATGGCAAGAATATTTCATAGTTAATTTATTAACTATATTATACAATATTTTTTATATAGGTACCTATAGATAAACCAGGTATTGCAAATGGCGTGTTGGTTTTAATTCAAATTAAAGAATGATTATAATTTATAAGAAACAAATATGAAATATTAATGTATAGGACTAAACGAAATAGAAACAATAGCTGTATGAATAACAATTAAAATTGTAAATTTATTTTTATATATACGCATTTTGGGTCTCAAGGCTCCTATAGTTAGGAAGGTACTAATAACCTTGAGACAACTATTTTACCATATAAATACGAATGTAATAGAATATGATGACTTTAGTCTAATAGCTGAATGCCGAAGACTTGTTTTTATGGACATAGCTTAATATTGTAAGTAATTTTTTTTTTTTTAGAAATTATGTTTTTTACACGGAAAAGTTTTTTCTTAAATTTTTTTTTCATTTTTTTTACTTTTATTCAATCGGTTCCACAGTCGTACGCTTTGCTAGATGATCCATGTCAGATGTTAAACGATTTTTTTACGTTTAATAAACTGTATGTGTATGATTCGATTAAGGACCATAATATAATTAATTTTACAGATTCATCACATTTTACTATTACTAAATACACTCGTGTCGATTATGACTGGTCAGATGAAAATGATGTTTTTAAATACAACGGTGAAGCCAGAAATTTTATACGTTGGTACAGTGATTATACCGATATAAAATCCGTTTTTCCCGATTTAAATAATAAAAAATTTATTAATAACATACTTCGTAGTCTTAAAGTTGATAATTATCAGGTTTACGTACCCGACATTTCCGAGGAACATTTTTCGTTGGACAAATCTTGGAGCAAAACACTTAAAGATTGCCCAGGAAAAGCACAATATAATGGATACTATCATAAATTTTCTGGATATTTTTATGTTACAAAATTTGTAGCGGGAATACGACACGAAGTAGTGTGCAGGTACATTCAATTGTTCCTTCACCCAATTACTCAAAATAATAAACTTGACATTCAACAACGTTGTTTATAACTTTGAATAATAACTATTATACAAGACATTTGTAATTAATATTTTAAAAATGATTTTATTTAATAAAATAAATAAAATATGTTAATTATGTATATAGCGTTGAGTGTTTAAATCAATCTATTCCTATTCCTTTTAAAATCGCATATAAAATATTCAACAAAACTATACATATTATATTTTAAATTTCACATATAGTTTTCTATAATGTGTAGTGTGTATAAAATAATGGTGTATATTATATAATATAAATTTTTAATTAATAATATGACACTTAATCTATCAGGATGTTTAGATGTTTTATTATAAACCATATACGATATACTACATATAGGTACTCATATAATACATGTAATAACTAATAATATATTCATAATTATACTGAATTATAAAATACTATATTTAATGGTATTATTGGTATTAATATAATAAAATTCAACCTAACCAATAGAAATATTTGTTAGATGAAATTATATATTTAGTATCAATTATAAATATAAATAAAATATTATAATAAAAGATATATACACGATAAGTAAAAGTACTCTAGTAAGTATTATAAATTTAGGTTAAGTTTGTTACACAATTCAGTAATTGAAAAAACGTGCAACTATAAACATATGTCGTTGTCAAAACAAATATTTTCCTTTTCCTATACAGTAAAATTCAATAACTATACGTATATCCCTTCAACACTACTACACCAGTATCCTTTCCTTTGCTTTTTTTTTTATGTTTTTCTTACTATTTTTTATAATAAGATCATAACATTTCTAAATAGGTAAATACTCGTACAGGATTATTTATAATAAATTAAGAGATAAAAATGACAATGTTTGTTTGATATTAAAAAAAAACTCTGTACGCAATTGTTCCAAATGTTATAATGAATATAAAATATATAAAAAGACGAGCTGATACTCCTACCGCAGGGGGATATAGGTGTGCAAATCATAGTGTTTAATTATTAAAATATCATAATTATTGCGCATAAAGCTGCTTTCACACACAGCGGTTCGACCGCTGGCAGTCGCGGTTTTCTCAGTGTGAATAAACACATTTAAATACGTGTGTTTAATTAATTTGTAAGTGATGGCGACCACCGCGATTTTAAAACCGCGACCGCCAGCGGTCGAACCGCTATGTGTGAAAGCAGCTTTAGAATTATTTGAAAAAAAAATACAATACTGTTGACAAAAATAAAAATAAAAATTATATTCTATTGTCGATTATTATATGATCGTTGTATAATATTATTATTGTTATTTATATTGAATTCCGCGTGCGGCGACCAATTAAACGATTGAATGTCAATTGACGGTATGGCCGTTGATCCCAGTCACGAACGTCTCCCATCGGGCAGCTACATAACATGTGAAGGGAGGACCCTTCTAAGTCTGTTTATTATTAAAATATTATCGCGTTCGAAGGGTGTGAGGACGATAGGTTATGGATACTTCTGGCCGCGCGCTCGCCCACGTATAGCCCTGCCGATCACACGTTGTACAGCTTAAACTTCCTCACGTACTTGCTAACCGCATCTTTGGCGCAAGGTTTGAGCGCCACGCACGTGGCCACGTTCTCGGGCTGCTCTTTCCACACAACGTGCTGCACACCGTCCGCGACCAATGACTGCACAGTGGTCATCAGCGAGCACTCGTCCGGCACCTGTACACAGACACACGTATATAAATTGAATAAATATTAATATTTTATTCGCGGTTATAATATACAATTATTCACAATTATCTTGTATACAAATACAGCTATAAATAGATAATTATTTATCGACTTACTTCTAAGACAACTTTATGCATGTTCTCGAGGTCATTTAAATACGCCTGCGTATCCGGATCCGAGTAATGAGTGTGTATAACGGCTACGCACGCGTGACACGCTTGGGCTATGACGGCTCCGGACGGCCATTTCAGGGTTCTGGTCAAGTCGCCACGTACCAACACGTACTGTACGATTTTACTCATTTTTTTGTACAATGATCACCGATGCAAACCTTAAATAAAAATAAAAATCAATTACTTTATCAAACTATTATTAAGTAGGTACCTACTTAAAATTAATATTAAATATTGCCATATTTTTATATAGATTGATACACGCGCACGTGATAATTACAAGCAAAAGTATACACAATATACCTAATATAATATTAAAAATAAATACTCATATGTACACAATGTTATAAATTTATAATGTTATTTTCTAATAGAAGATAAAAGGATTGATATTAATATTCTTTCCTCCCTAAAAATTGTTCAACTTACGCTTTTATCTACCTATATCTCATTTAGGTAGGTACTAGGTACCACACATTTTATTAAGTCATAAGAAAAATAATGGTTTCTTTTCAATGTTATCAATCTTTTTAATACAATTATATAAAGCAATAAACAATATTAGTGTTAGGTACAACAATATACGAGTAAATGTAAATAAATTTATAAAAATAAATATTTTGTGTACACGATTAAAATAATTAAAGTTGAATGAATTAAAATGATTATATAAATATCATAAGTACTTACATGATTTTGTTTTTTAATTAAAATATTATTTAATAATTTTATTCATGTGTTTTATTATTATTTGTAATCATAATTTTAATCTCTAAATAAGACAATTTAAAAAAAATTTGCGCCTTTAAAATCTTGCGCCCGGGGCAGATGCCCCCACTGCCCCCATTTAAACCGGCTCTGCGCAGGTACATTACATATCTTATTCTATTATTGAGAACAAAATAAAATCCAAAAGTAGACTTTTTTACATTAGGTACTTCAAATTTCAATGTCACGTAACAAACATGTTTATAGTTGTATACATTTATTGTAAAAACTCTAATCTCAACTTCACAAACACGCCACAGCATTTAGTAATTGTACCTACTTCAAATTATATTCTAAGACTATTTTTTTTATCTAAATTTTTTACTATAAAACACAGTTTAAGATCGATACTCGAGGATTCAAGGAAAGGGAAAAATCATCCCCTTTAATAATGTCACTGATTTGTTCGTCTATTTATGTAACTACATACCTACATTTTGTATTATATTCTGAGCAGTATATTATAGCCTCATGGGTACCTACATGATGGTACATAGCACACACAATAACAATTATTCTATAGTCTTATATTAACTTACATTTGACATATTTTTTTTAAAAACGAATAAAAATTAAAACACCCATTCGGTGTCTTTCTTTGTAAACATACACGACACATCTAGGTTAAGTTAACCTAACCTATTATGATCGGCACGATAAAAATAATTTGTAATATATTAGTTAAAATTTAAACAATTCCCTATAATATATTATATTATAAGTAGGTACCTATAATAAATACAAATATCTATGCGAGTCATCTCGTCAAGAATTCATGATCCCTATGAAATATGATACTCTTTGAAATCAAAAGGAAGCAATCATCTATTCGTTCAAACGCATTATGACATCATATCACACGGCTATGGACTTAATTGAATAATAATTAGAATTAGAATGAATCGTCATATTCACATTTCATTCCCACGTGATTTTAATTTATAATAATACAACTTTCGGTTTACTATATACGATACCAATATATTATATAAGATGTAACATTCTCGAGTCTTGACGCTTATTCTAATCATAAGATAAGTAGGTATTAATTTTTAAAAAAAATTTAATAATTTGAACTTTTTTAAGAAATTTTAAATTCACTCATAATTATACACGTTATAGTAGATATATAATAAACAAACAAAATAAATTCATTAATTTAAACCCAACTATTTTAATTACGGTACTTGTTGAAAATAACAACACGTATGGTAAGAAAAATACTAGTTACTTGTAGTTTACTGAAGTGCAAAGAATATTGAAAATTATACTTTGTTATAAAAAAGGTTGAAAACACAAATCAAAATGATACGATTATTGTTTAAATAAGGACCATTGAAATTTTTTAAAAAATATATTCAATAATTTTTTTTTTAAAAACAATAGTTATTAGCCACTGTAAACATTCTCTAATAATAATCAAATTATTTAAAATGAAATATTAATAAAAAACATAAATAAATACCTACTTAAATCATTTTAAATGCTGCTAAGAAAAGACAAGAATTTAAAACCATTATTCTAGCCAGACATGAATACTAAAGTTTTCATACTGGCACAATAACAAGCCTTATGTTTATGTAGTTAAAAATAAAAATAATTCCATATAATTTAACTGCCAATAATTGAATAGTATTAATACTATTAACTAATAAGAAAGTGTAACGAAAGGTTATAAATGATTTTATGAGTTTCCAGTAATTTACATCCTATTCTATCGTTTTTAATTTAGATTATAATATGAAATTATTACTTAAAAACTTGCTTACATAGTTATAATTAAATAAATTATGATGGCCATATGTCTGCTGTTATATTATAATTTATAACTATTTTAATATAATACTATTTCTTAATAATAGTTTTTATACAAAATTTTGTTATCTATTTAATTAATAATTACCTACCTGTAATATTTTATATGAGAAGTTATAATATAAAAGTGTACATCAAACTTTAGATATATAAATATTACAATCAATAATTTTAATGATAGAAATTATAATTTTTTTAAATATCTTATTAGCCTATTAAAATAAATATTTAATAAATGTCTGTCGCCATTTTACAATTTACATAAATAATCAACATAAAATATTATTTAATACATTAATAATATTAAGAATAATTTATTACATTTAATTTTTTTTCTTTGAATCACTAAAACAAATATATTTTTTTATAATACTCAATTAGAAATTAAAATAATACAACATTCAACAATAATTTTTAAATTTTATTTTATTTTATTTAGAACAAATATTATCTAACAGGTGGTAATAATATTTTAGATAATATAAATTTAATGCACAATAGAAACATGTTACATCATAGATAATGTGGTATGTTTAAAATTAAATACTGTTTAAATTAAATTAAAAAAATATATAGGATTACAAATTTTAAGTTTAAGAATAATTAAGTACCTACAACATTTTTTATACGTATTATGATAAGTTATTTTATAATGTATTTAATTACTTTGTTACTTTATGCATTGCACTAGCTAAATAACTAACATTTTTTGTGGTAACGCCAGCCATTGATATGCGACCATCATTGGTCAAATATACACTATGTTCTTCAATTAACTGTTTAACTTGTTCTTTACTAAGTCCTGTATAACAAAACATTCCAATTTGGTCAGTTATATGTTCCCAATTTCGTGTAGATCCTTCTTTAGCTAATAGATCTTTTAATTTATCTCTAACTGATATTATTCTATCTGCCATACCTTTCACTTCAACCAACCACTGGTCCATAAGTTTAGGATTGGATAATATTTCTACTACAATTCTAGCTCCATGTATAGGCGGGTTAGAATACATACCACGTGCAATTATCTTTAGCTGAGATGTAATGCGATCAGCTTCATCCTTGTCTAAAGTGGTAAAAGAAAATAACCCTACACGTTCCCCATATAAACCCATATTTTTGGCAAAAGATTGAGCCAAGGCAATCTGATGACCATCAGATAAGAATAAACGAACTGCACTTGCATCCCGATCAACATTGCCAGAAGCAAATCCTTGATAAGCCATATCGAAAAATGGAAATAAATGTTTACTTTTAAATAATACAGACAATTCTTTCCATTGTTCAGGTCTAGGGTCTACACCTGTTGGGTTGTGAGCACAAGCATGTAATAGAATTACTGACCCAGAAGGAGCAGATGATAAATCCTGAATCATTCCAGCAAAATCAAGACCACATGTTTTTGGATCATAATACCTGTACGTTTTCACTTCCAATCCTGAAAACTTAAATATCTGACCATGATTACCCCAAGTAGGAACAGGAACCCAGATTGTTTTCAGAGGAGCATATCTTTGTAAAAATTCACCACCAACTCTTAATGCGCCTGTACCTGATAATGATTGAACAGAAGCATAACATTTATCTTTAATAACAGGCGATTCACTAGTTAATGCCAATTGTATAGCTTCGTTACAGAATTCAGAAAGTCCACTAATTGGAGCATATTCCTTATCTAAGTTCTTTTTAATCAACTGATTTTCAGCTTCAATTACACTAGGTAAAACATATGGTTTACCATTATCGTCTCTGTAAGCACCAGCACCTAAATTAATTTTTTGTGGATTTTTGTCACGTTTAAAGGCTTCCGTCACACCAAGTATAGCATCTGGAGGTCCTTGTTGTACATTAGACCACCATGTTGACATCATTCGTACATTTTTCTGTTGTTTACATAGAAGAGAACATATTTGATGATATTTCGACATTGCCATGATTCCAAACTTTTGAAAAGTATTCAGATGATAAATAATTATAGTATCACGCTTAAAGCCTATAAAATTCACAAAACAAATCACTTAATTTTATGGTCATCAATTAAAAGTTAAACTTAAATATTGTCTAGATATTTTATTACTTATTACTTTAAAACATATTAAGTTTATAGAGCTAAATTAATTGGATAATATTTTAACAACCTACATACTTTAATTAATAAATATTAAAAAAGTAACTTTTTAAAATAATTGTATTATCGGGCGACAGATTTTGATTTTAATTTCAAACAAATTAATAATTTAACAATTGAGTATTTCATAATATAATGCATATATTCTTAAATGAAGATTATATAATACTTATTCTAATTTAAATACAATTATTAACTCTACTAGATATTAGAATAATTAGAATCGCCAATTAAAAATGTAATTAATTATATTTTCAAGAACTAGAATATTGATAATGTAAAATCACAAGTTAAATAAAAATAATCTAATTAATGATACATTATTTTATACTTCTAATATGAAAATAATACATATTTGTATATATCATTATATAATGCATATTGGAAAAAATAAATGTGAACATTTTATTTAAAATTAATATTTACATTAATATATATATAAATATTTATATTTATAATTATATTTTATATAATTTATTAAAATTATTTTACTATATTATATTAGATTAATTTTATTCTATTTTTTTCTTTTTTTATCGTGGAAAAAATGGAAATTTCCTAAATGATGTAATAGGACTAAAATTACTAAAAAAATTCAGATAATACTCTAATATGTATATATAATATATTATTGAAAATTAAAAATAGGTATAATAATAAAAATATAGATGCGCATATGGTAATTTTTAAAAGAACAAATAATATTCTAATATTTCATACAGCATATCAATTACTCAGGTATTCATTATTAAACTAAAATGATATTTTTGTGAGGTAATTTGGATTTCAAATACATGTTAGTATGCAAGTAGGTATCTATACATAATTGGTAGTAAAAACTAAAACTTTAGATTGTCATTAAAAAAATAATACGGTATGTAAATTGCAATACAAATAGTTTGTTAAAAAAAAAATAAATAAATAAATAAATACAATATGTACCTAAATAAAACTAGATGAAAACTAATATATAATGTAATATTTTTCATAGTCATACCTAATTAAACCAGAACAAAGATACTTTTAAGTTTTAACGTTAAATTAATTATTATCACAGATGCCATTAAGTACACCACCAAACTATTATTAGTTGGGAATATTAAGCAAAGTAAATTCACATTTTACAATTTATCTCGATGCATCTTAAGAAATATTTGAATCTTTAATCATGATGAAAAATTTATTCGATATAAAATTAAAAAAACTTACGTGTGCAATTTTGAACGTCCGGTTAACGTATGTTGGATATGAAATTTAATTTATTGGATATGGAATGAAATTTTTAAGATCAAATGGAAAAATAATTATAGATTTGTTAACGTCAATTAATTATTATAGATATAATAATTATTTTAAAGATTTAAAAACGAAATATTAAAAAAAATAAAAATTACACCGTAATTATTAATTACTATAAAATATTAATTATTATTATCCAAATAATATCGAGTAACCCAATCTTATAGCACTTATAGTTTAATATTTTATGTTCTGTGGTTTAATGTTTAGTGTTTACTTTCTTATTAACTTTACGGCTGATAATACATTTTTAAATATAACCTCACAAATTGTTGTGGTTGTCACTTTGTCAGCCCTTGAACGTGAATTTTTTCCCAAAAATTGTTTAGTTGGCAATCTTGAGTAAAATTATAAATAATAGTGAATAGTGATAAAAACACCGACTCTAAATGTAACATAAACATTTTCAATTTTCATATTCAGTTTCAGTTACTTGTTTCTTACTTTATTGGTTTTTTAAATATAATAATTTAGTTACTAGTTTACTACTATACTTATTACTTAACTAACAGTTCAATTAGTTGTTTTTTTTTTTTTTGTTATTTATTTGACTTTATTTGAAAAATTACAATTTATTTATCTATATAGTTGTATGTACAATAGTCAATAAGCAATAATTAATTTAAGACAGTTGACAGGTATATAAACACATAGACACGAGGAAGAAATAACACATTTGTGATAACGTTTATTTTTAAGTTATAGATTTAAAAATTAAAACTTATACTCTACTACTCTCGTAAAAATAAAAACGTCCGTTTTAATCATTAATCGTTTGATTTGAATAATACCGTTTTCAAAAAACTTTTAATTTTTATTGTAATTTAATTAATTAAATTTTATCATCACTTACTGAGTGAGTGTTTTGAATGGTTGCATGTAACGTTGAGAATTGTGATGGACGTAATAGATTATTACACATCTGCCAGCCGTATAGTATTAGAAGCCAACTGCACGGATCCAACTACCTGGAGAGAATTGTACACAAATATGAGAAACCTTCATGACAAATTATCATGTCAAGTATGTCATAAGTTATTGGACCAGCCAAATTCATACATAAATGGAGTGGTCTGTTTAGGATGTGTCAATGGTCAATTAACGGATGACATATCTAGCACTATACTAAAGTGCTTTAAGGATATCTGCGCTTATATTCAAAAATCGCCAGTATATGATGTTATGTGTACAAGGGATGAAGACCGCAGGTTGGTTAAATTAATAACTGAAGTAAGTGGAATCTGTCAACCAACCAATAGCCATCACGGTTTGGTAAATGGTACAATAAATAAAGAACAACAAATAAA
>JAIUCT010000019.1:4318279-4373413 GCA_021307375.1 Tetraneura akinire | reverse complement strand
TACAAAATAGAACTAGGCGTTGCAATATTCCTAAAAAAAAGGTTTGTACCAACTTAGAGTATTTTTTTTATAAATAAAATAAAATAAAATATGTTTTAACAGAAGACTGAAAGACAGTTGGGATGTAGATGTGGTAGTACTACAACTGGTAAACAAACATGTTTTGGACAAAGATGTCCCTGTTATGCAGAACAAAAGTCATGTGAAGGATGTAAGTGTCGAGGGTGCAAAAATCCTAGACAGAAATCGTCTAATATTGATGACAATTCAAAAATAGATCAAATGCGTCGTAAACCAGTGACCTTAGAACTAGTATCTTCATTAAAGCCTTCACATATAGAAAACAAACCGGTAATTTAAATTTATTTTTCATAAAGATATTGAAAATATTTTAAATATTTTTTTAACTACTTGTTCTTACATAACACGTGATATGTTACAGTTTCCATCACCCGGCCAAAATTATGAACAAAGTGGAATTGAAATCTCACTTGGATGTGTAAATTCTATTTTCCATTCCCCATAAATAAAACTGACTATTAATATAATTATATTTTGTTTTTATATTCAATTTTTTTTATTCAATTACTTAATATAATTATGTATTATAATATTATAAGTTCGGTATGTAATTGAAATGATTTTCTTGCTATACAATATTATGATTATTATTTTAATCAAACAAATTATTACAATTTAAAAAAAATAACTCTATATACAAAACTTCTAATTATTATTATAACAATGTTCTTAAAATTGGAATTATCAAAATTCATTTTATATAAACACAGTTTAAATATTTGACTAAGACAATATAGTGTAATAAATACTTATTAAAATATAAATTGTTAAATTTAATTTAAGATTTTTATTTATTCGTACCTTATATGCTGCTTCTTTTTTTTTATTTTTTGCCACAATAATCACCAATTATTGAATTATTAGCCTTTTAATTTTCACATATTACAATATTTTTGTAAATTTACCAGATACGACTAATACAATTTTTATTCCTAAAATAAAGCAAATGAGATTATGGGTTGGATTTTTTGAAAATGTGAAAATTTAACCGTATTAATTTCTTATGGCTTCTAAAATTTTAATCTAAATTCTACGCATGTTAATAGTTTTATTATATACTTGTAACTTATATCAAATGTGTTATTGTATAATATTTTGTTAACTAGTCATTATTCATTTGATAAACATATAATATTTATCTAATTTAAAAGTATCAGTATACTATGAATCATATAAATTATTGTAATATATATATATATATATATATATTTAGTAATTTTATATTATATCGGTATTGACATATTATATTATAATTAATTAATAATTCGAATATTAGACTGTTGAACTTAATATTATGAGTTTATGACGTATATTGTATATAAATATATATTGGTTAAAAATGAAAAACATTCTAATTAATATGTTGTAATATGTAAAAAAAATTATACTTGATTATAATGAATCATTTTATTATTGTCATAAATTTAGAATATTTTAAATTTGTATGGTTAACGCCATATGTATATTTTTAATGGAGAATCTTATGAAATCTAAAAAATTTTTATTAAAAATAGAAACTTGAAATTTTTATTAATTTTATAATTGGTTGGTTTTACATTTTGTTATACTTCACCAGTCCAAACCTTCTTTAAATTTATTGATATATAATTAATAAAATCATCACTTGACTTCAGTACAGTATTATGGAATTCGAATGAAGTGTATTTAATTAATTGACTAGAGAAAGTTCAGAGAAACCAAAAATTGGACGTAATTGCAAATTTGTATGATTTAAATCCATTAAAAACATGACAATTAGTTTGTATGTTACTTTTGTTTACAAACTCTAATGGTTATATCGAATATTCTAAATTGTTGCATAAATTGGTCTTAAAATACCCTCCTTTAATTATAGACTAGATTCCCTATTAACCATACATCGGTCAAAAAAAAAAAAAAAAAAATTATTTCACTAGTAGTCCAGTGTGTTGTCTACCAACAATGTGCAATCAATTAAATTTTTTTTTTGATTCGTGTACTGCGTTAAAAACACGTATCCATAAATTAAAGAATTAATGTATATATTATTTAATTGACCATTGCACTTGTACCTCTTGGCTCTTGGGGTGTTATTTATTGTATTGTATATATAACAATAAATAAATAAAACATATAAGTAACTAATATTTTCTATAAAATAAAAAAAATTAAATTTGTATTTATGTCCTTATCAAATAGATAATTTCAAGTTATATATTTCTAAGTTATACCTACTTATATTTATACTTACACATGCTTACATATAAAAGTTTGTAATATATTTGTAACTATAAAATAACACAATATGTAGTTGTACAATAAAGTTTTATTTATAAGCTTCTAAATTCTATTTACTCATCAATTGATTACATTTTCCCAATGACTTGAGATTAAGATAAAATTCTAATTATTAAATTTTTATTTAGGTATATACTGTACGTTTTGAAAAATAAATAAATTATCAGGAAAACGTGTGTTAATATTATTTAGATATTTTATCACAAATAATTTTAAAACTGACAAAGAAATTTAAGAATAAAGTATTATTATTGTCTCCACACAATATATTCAGATGAAAAAAAAAAAGGAATAATAAGAGTTGTGTTTTCGTAGAATGATGAACCCAAAATCCAAATTGTAGTAAAATATAAACTAAATGACACAATATGAATATGTTATGAATTTACTTGTAACTATTATGACATATATTATAATAATAGTGATAAAGTAAAATAATTTATTTTATAATATATATTATATTTAATAACTATTATAATTATCAACTATTTTGTAATGACAAATAATTTATATAGAAATAAAATAAAAACCCAATTTCTGCAAAATAATTTGTTTTATTATAACAAATACCAATAGTAGTCGTTTAACATTGTTTTCAAAATATGTGTTTGTTATAATAAAATAAATTATTTTGTAGAAATTTGGTTTTTATTTTTTAAATAAAATAATTTTACAAGACACTCAACAGTCAACACCAAAACAACAAATACTTTAACTTAATAATCAGGATTTCTATCATATTTGTAATATGAAGTTCTAATTAGCTATAATATAATATATAATAGTAATCATTTACATTATTCATAGTTTAGAATTTAGTCATTTAAATAATATATTATATTTTATATGAAGTAAGATTCATTATAGTCTTAATTTAACAGGATTATCAAAATAAAAAATATCAAGTACATAAAGCACAATCTTTTGGCAGTTTATTGTTGCAACTGCGAGTATTTTATATCTAAATACACAAAAGAATATTTGCTAGGTATTTAGGAATGCGGTTTTCGGTATAATATTACATTACAGTTATAGATTACACACGACTTAAATAATTATTAAAACACATATTTGGGACAAAAAAAAAATATATATATATAATAATAACACAATAATTATGAATACTTTAGAGTTTCTAAAATAATTATTTTAATAGCTACATTGTAGCAATTAATTATTAAACAAATAATTAAGTTATTGAAAACTGTAATTTTTACTATTATTTTTTATATTCTCGCTATATAATTTTAATATTTCAATAATGTAAACATATTTATAATTATTAATTACAATTGCTTGTTAAAATAATAATACAATAATTTATTGTAACAATGAAAAACACAACAATATAGTAATAAAAAAAACCAGTGATCACAGTCGCTTCAAAGGAAAAATTAAATATATATATATATAATACAATATATATATATATATGTATTTATACATAAATGTTAAATATATATTATTGTAAAAACATGAAAATAAACTTGAATGAAAATATTAAACTAAATAGAAACACCAGTTTAAGTAAGAGCATAACAAGCCCATAAATGATTTAATTTCATACTGTTAAATAATTGAGTGATTAATGATTATGAAGTGGCTGGCATTTCAGTTGAAGTTCTACATAGTAAATTACGTACAAAACCTCTAAAAACATAATTGAAAAAAGAGTAATTAACTAATATACATAAAACATATTAATAAATCTATATCAAGATTTATAATTAGTTTTTCAACAATTTACATTGAAATATGTATTAGTTCTTTATTATAAAATTAGAACTATATTTACCTTAATGGTAAAAAGTTTTGACGTGAATCCATCACAGGAGGTGTAATTATACTGACAGTATTACCGAAACGCACTTCATTTGTAGTAGTACGTGATTTAATTGCTGTTGCAGGTGTATCAGTTTCATCACCATTTCCCAAAACTCTTCGCATCAGACCAGCAGTTAATTCTTCTAATGAGCTTAGAGATAAATTGAGAGGCTGTTGTGACTGTGACTGTATCTCATCAGTCACATCCACAGAAGTTTTTTGACCGGAACGCATTGAAGCTGTCTCACTATTGTCAACTCTAACAAATAATAAAGTTAATTAGATACATATAAAATACATACATATATACATACATATAAAATTTGGATAAAAATATAGACATTACAAAAATAATAAATATTTGTATGTAGTTTTTATTCTTTGGTATATAAGTATATATTATTTAGGACTTTTATTGTCTTCTGACATAAACTTTTATAATTTAACTGACTAGTGACTAGTAATTATAATTGCTTAATGAAATATAAAAAAATCATTTTGAGATTTTGAAAAAATTAATTTTACAAATTGACTACGTTAGATTTTTAATCATTCTTTTAAAAAATAAAATTAAAATATTATGAATGAAGGAAAAATTAATGAAGAACACAAAAAAAGGGGAAATACCTGTATATAGGTATTATATTATTATTTAATACATAAATACATTTTATTAAATAATTACTTTTGAGCTAATAAACTGCCAGCTAATGCAACAGTACTTGCTGATTCTCGATCAGCATCCCGTCCCAATACAGTTTCTCCATCCCAATCATTCCAAAATGATGGTTCCCCAATGGAAGGATTACCGATTTCAGCACCATGACTAACAGTATCACCATCTATAAATTAAACAATTAAACAATTTTTTAAAGATTAATCAATGCAGTTTAAACTTACCCGGCACTGTGAAAAAATCTACATTAACAGTTTTAGGGACACTATGTTCTTCATCAAAATCAAAATGCACTCCATTAGAAGATGTGGTGACTCCACAACCACCTGAGCGACACAGGGAAACTGGAACTACACCGTAAACATAGAATAATAATATTGGCACCCCAATACCAACAGCTAAACTTGCCATTACTGGTGCAGCAATCAACTATAAAAAAAAATAAATTATATTTGAAATAAATTCATAATAAAGTATAAATATAAAAATTTATAATTTACATTTAAAAAAATATTTTAAATGTGTGATAGCGTAATTATTGGTAATGTACATTAATATACAAGTATATTAAAAACAATTCTTAAAAGTAAAAGTACATTTTAAATAAACATAACTTCCTTATTTGTCTAATTATATAAACAATACATAAATATATTACTGTGATTGTCCTTATAATTTTTTATTTTTATTTTTATTTTTTTAATTATTCTTATATAACAAACAGTATTGGCAAAATAAAAAAGTCCAAACTAAGATGACAGACTATTTTAAATAAAGTATAAATATATGTAGTATAAAAATTAAATTATATTTAATATGTATGTATGTATAATAATAATAATTTAATATAATACGTAAATATGTATAATATAATGTAAAAATAATGATGTGTTTGATATATAATATTACATAGGTACAGATATACATAAATAATTAAAATTTTGTTTTTTTTTTTTAAACCCTCTCTATTACGAAAACTCTCTATAACGAAAGAAATCTTTTGGTCCCTTCAGATTCGTTATAAAGAGTTTTACAAGTGATGAATTAGATTGTAAAGAAGTAAAGCAAGGCCCAAGAGAATGATTAAAAACCAGATAGATTAGATTTATAGATTTGTGATCTATATTATTTCAAGTTGATATATTGTATATATGTGTATGTTTTGATTATATTATATTATATTTATAATTTATGTTATTTTAGAATTTATAATTGTAATATTAGGTAATATGTAATTTTTATATACGTTAATGTATTTTGTTAATATAAAATATTTTTAAGGATCTTGGAGGTAGGATCTGTAGCATAGTGGCTAACTGGCTACACTGATAATTTGATAATTTGTAAAATAGTTGGCTAAATGTTTAAATAAAAAAATATTCAAACAAATAAAATACATAAAAAAATTTCTTATTAAGGAAAAATATAATGAGACACCTTGTATATAATAGATCATGAAGATCATAATTATATTCCTTGATTCTATAAATTATATTTCAAAAGTCAACATAATATGTCTTTACACAAAATATCCTAACCATTGCATTCGAAAAAACGATTCTTAGCGAAGTTCAGTCAGATTATAATTTTCGTTTGAACTAAAAATATCAACTTAAAACAGCTATAAAAAAAAAAATGAGACTAGGGATTTTTCTAATATTTTGATATGATGTTAAGTAATATGTAAATATAGGTACTTCAGTAAAATTTTCAGACCTTAATGCCAATAATTGCCAATTTTATCAAAAATTATATACAAAAAAACGAGAATTTTACGAAATATTCAAAGCCCTATATTTTGTAGAAAAATCAACCGTTACTTTCCCAAATTTTACCGGATATATATAATGCCTATGTGAATATCCAATAAAATTTTCAAGTCTCTGACTTCAAAAATTTCCCCAGTTATTGTGAAATATTAAAATCGAAATAGTCAAAATTTCAGTTTTCGTGAAAAATTACGTTTTTTCTTCATTTTCTATAGTTTCTTCTCAATTTTGAGAAATTCGAAAAATGACCTAAATAAAGTACCAACTACATCCACTTTCTAACCGGAAACATATAATATTCGTGCAAATCAGAGAATTATTTCGGGTAGTAAAAGTGTCTTCATACTTAAAAAGAAAAGAGTCACATTGTAAAACCAATACATTCTTCGCTTCTCTCAGAAACTAAAATTATAATGATTTTTTATATAATAATATATTACAAATGTATAATGAAAGATCATATGAAGTATAAATTATAAAACATGCATTTGTACTACTACTACTTAGAACATATTTTTTATTTTATTAAATTAAACATAGGTACAAAATACTCGTACTTTTATAACTAAAAAGTAATAAATGTAATAAAACAATGATTGATTAATAATAATATAGGTCAAAACCGACAACCTTGTAACACTAAAGCATTATGAAATAGATGCATAGTGATAAACACGAACTATAGAAAAAAATACAAAAATTAGATGAAAACTATTATTTATTTTTAATTAAAAAAAAATTAATTGAAATGTATAAAAAAAATGTAATACATAAAAAAATTAAAAAGTTTTAAAATACATATTACAAATTCTAGGACATTTTTTATGAGTTTTTGAAAATAATTAATTAGTTAGATAGGTAGTACTTTTATAATTGTTTATATAATCGTTTAATATATATCCATTATCTACATATAATTTTACTCATAATAAATGATATTATGATTACTTTAATAAAATTATGTATGGGACGATGGTAATGATTTGCAACAAATTTAGACTCATACAGTCATAGGTACTATAAATATTAAAGAGAAGTTATATAAAATAAAGTACAATATTAAAAAATAATGTGCATTTTTTATTTAAATCTTAATAATACCACCCTTTTACTCCATAGTCTAATAATTATTATTTACATAATTAATTATACATAATTAATATTTAATAGAGTCATCATTAAACCAGCTTCAAATTAATTAAAAAATAATAAAACAATATCAACACTAAACAGTATGACACAATTGCATAACTAAAATAAGTTTAATATTAATATTTGTCATAAAAATTAAATTTATAACTATTATTTAATGGTATGAAAAAATGTATAGATAAGTAATTAAAATGTCTGGTAATTTATTATAAATGTGATACAAAATAAAACTGCTTTTACAATTATTTAATTCTATTATTTTATATAATCCTGCCAAATGTCAATTGTATTTAAAATGCAAACAAGAGTACCTAACCTATATAAAATAGCTTGTCACTAATATACTAAATACATTACTATAACATATAATCATTATAAATGAGAAAGATAGATAAATACATTTTTTTTTTTTTTTTGTAAATAGGCAAGTATGACCATAGAATACCGAATATTAACTGATGTATAAATATAATCTTTAATCTTTATTATTTATTAATATTATAATACCTATCATAAATTTTTATTTAATTTATACAATATCGTGTAAGTACGAAACTTTATATTCCAGAATTTTTTCTTTTTGATATATTTAATATTATTATGTATTATACACATCGACGGAAATAAGAAATATAATTATTACAAAATTCATAAAATTGTATATACAATCGCAACATAAAATGTTTGGCCAGAAATAGAAAATTCATTCCTAAATTTCGGATTTACACGTAGTATAATATAATAATAACTATTATTATTATTATTATTATTATTATTATTATTATTATTACGTTATTATCATTTAACTTAATTATATTTTTTTTTAAAGGCCTACTCTCAAATTTTTATTACGCAACACTGACTCTTTCTCTCTATCTCTCCCTGCAGTATTGATGGGTTGTATATACGGATGACGTACATACAGCTTATAGCTACCACTCGGGCGCGCAGGACGCATGGCAACGGTGACGGTCAAAACGAGAGTACTACAGCGCGAGAGACACCGTAACGGTGGGAAGCAGAGTCCGTGGCAATGAGGAAGTGGCGTGGCGGAGATTACAATCTGTATTATATAATATATATATGTAATATACGTTTCCCCGTTAACGACTCCTCGAGGGGGACGTTAATGGTGCGCGGGGGGTGATTAGGGGGCCAAGGGGATGCAGGTCGTCGACATGTACGCGCGCGCACGCACGCAGACGACCGCCGTTACCGCCCGCCATAACGCGAACACGGCTGTATAGTATTGTTGTGTCGTACGCGTACACGCAGTCAGACGTCAAGCGCATCGCCGTCGTCTAAC
Source organism: Tetraneura akinire (assembly GCA_021307375.1). Lineage (NCBI taxonomy): Eukaryota > Metazoa > Arthropoda > Insecta > Hemiptera > Aphididae > Tetraneura > Tetraneura akinire. The sequence continues at coordinate 4,364,328 of JAIUCT010000019.1, read as the reverse complement.
CGCGCACACGGAATATACTCGTAGACAGCATCAACAGCCATGTCGTCAACAGCCGCCGCCTCAGCCGCTGACGACGACGACGAGCAGCAGAAAAAGCAGCCGTTGCCCGCCGACCCGGAGTGGCTGTCGGGCGTCATTAGCCGACTGATCGACCAGCCGCGAGATGCGGTGACCGTGATCGGCGATCAGACGGTCGCCACGCCCGCCGTATCTGATCCGCACAACGTGCTGAGTTCCATAGTGGCCGTGCACATTGTGTACGCGGTGGAAGGCGTCCCGGGTACCGACTCGTTGGACGTGGTCATCAAGAGCCTGCCACAAGAACCTTACTCGAGGGCTTTCGTACTCGAAGCCCAATTCGATTACAGAGAAGTGCACTTTTACAACACGGTGGGTCCATTTCTTCCCTCCTTCTACGCACATATTATTTTTATGACAAGAACATTCCTAAATTGTAGTTAAATTTACTACCTACTATACTTAACGATCCAAGGTATAATACTGCAACCGTTTTGTGAAAATCATCACTAGATTCACTAAGTTTATTTTTTAATAATATTAATATTTACTATTTATTAAGAATCCGCGCATGAAATTCGAATCACTCTATACTATGTTTCCGCACCTAGTCTTACAATACAAACGGAGTTCAATGTAAAAATATAATAGGTACCTAATAATAATAATTAAATATAAATAAATTTAAAATATTATAATTTATATAAAATATTATGGACTGTTTTAATAAGCGACCAATCAATAATAATCATAAGTTTTATAAAAATTCGTTTTCATCCGCCGCCAATGATATATTAGTATTTATGTATATACCCACCGGTCGTGTTTTTAGTAACTATACTAAAAACATGACAGTTTTCGGTTACACTTCGTGAACCTGCGTAATTGTCATGGCTAACGCCCGTCCTGGGTGCAGTAGACCTTGACCAATTGTTTCGATCATTATAAAATAGCCCGTCGTCGACTATGGCGATGGTTAGTATAATAGTATTTGATATTTAGAGTACGGTGTAGTGTGTATATAATATTATATAATTCAGTCAAGGAAATGATGTACTAGGTATGTTTGTGATAATTGTTTTACATCAAACCACATACGACCCTGAAGTATCATAAACGCGGAACACCTCTCATCCCTTCCCCACCATAGCCCACAAAAGAAATTGACTGATATTCTTTGTTAAATTATTGTTTTTATGATTAATTACAACTTACATTGTTACTACCGGGCAAAAAAATAGTCATGTGATACCTATTAATTTCAATAAAAATTAAAACAATGTAATTCAGTATATTTAAATACATTAACATTAATCTATACGCTAATCAAAATTAAAAAAAATTAAAATAATAATTACAATTACTATTCTTCTGATGGGATGGATAAATATATGGATAATTAACACAATTTTTTAATATTATCAACTGCTGAACTCATCCAATAGGAATTTCTTGATTTAAAATTGAAATTCATTTCAATAACATTTATATTTATAATAATTTTTCAATCATAATTTATTAATCTACAATATTTTTATACCATTTTCATACTTTGTATACCTACTTCTACCAATTATAAATTCAATATATTTATACTAGAAATACGTATTATTATTACAGGTATTATCTGAATTACGAAACCTCGAAGAGGATGTATTACCAAAGAACTATCGTTCAACAATTGGTGACATGCCAGTAGCTAAATGCTATTTTGCTGGTATGAGTGCCAGCGGTAAAGATGAGTCTATGCTCGTTTTGGAAAATCTATCTAAACGTGGTTATACAGCTGCTAATTTCTCCACTGGATTGACGTTTGCAGAAGCAAAACTCGCTCTCCGTTCTATAGCTCGAATACATGCAGCATCCCTTGCATTAAAACATAAACATGGGCCGCTTACTGAACGTTGGCCATTCTTATTCCAAACATCTCGTGCTACACTATCCTATCAAGCACTTGTTGAACGGGGAATGCCACAATTACACGTTTTCCTACGATCTAAAGGGTCTCAGTATGATACATTAATCAACACACTTAGGTCTCTTTGCCGTGTTACCAAACAAATAATTGGATCTTTAATGATACCTAAAGAACCAATGGGATTAATGACACACACAGATTTTTGGTGTAATAATTTAATGTTTGGAGAACAAGATCAATGTGTTATACTAGACTGGCAAATGATATCTTACAGTAGACCGACCAATGATGTAGCACTTTTGCTCGTAAGTAGTTTATCAACAGAAACAAGACAAAACCATTCAAATGAGTTAGTAGACATCTATTGGGAGGCTTTAACAACGCATGCAAATAAATTGGGCATTGATATAGAAGGACAATTTGAATATAGTCGATATGATTTAGATGAAGACATGAAGGAATCAAAGTTGTTAGCAGTACTTTTATGTATAGGGTCAGTGGATGTTGCCTTAGGAAATGAAGAAACCGAACAAAGATTATTAGATTTATTGACAGATTTACAAGCTGAAGAAATTTTCAATAGACATTTAACTGAAATTTCAGCATAATTCATTCAATTTTATAATTGTTTATAATTTATTTCTACTTTCTCATGTTATACCTTTAGTGCTTTCATACTATGTAGAAAAACATACTTGTTAATTATAGGATTTTATTTCACTGTTACTATTTAATATTAGTTCTACAAAATTTAAATGTCACTTGAGGTTAAGGTATCAAATTTTTTAAAGTGTTAAGAATTTATAAGATTTATTGATATTAATTTGTTGAAGTAAAATCAACATATAAATTTTATCTTGTGTAATTGAAAATTTAAAAAGCCTTAAAATGTTAACTTAACCTTTAACATGATACATAATGTAATTCATATATTATTAGATCTTATAGCTCAAGACAATTATATAAACATGTTAAAAGTTTCTCTTTTTGAAATAAGTTTTTACTAATTCTTTACATTTTTAACTTGTTAAATTATGTTGCCTAAATTGTAACGGTGCTGTCCATACTACTCGTATTATGTGATTTTACTTATAATAGTAATAAATAATAATAAACATTATTGATTATAAAATTAAAATAAATTATTTTTCTGTTATAATTTCAAGTTTAAAAATAGAAATAAAATAATAAATCCAATAGCTTAATATTAATAATATGTAAGTAGTTAAATTGAATAATTCAAGTACTAATGTTCTTTAAAAATACATTTTTGTATAAATTTATATTGTATGATGACAAACTAATGTTAAAAACTGATTGAGCATAAAAATTTGGATAGATTAAAAAGTTCAGTAAAGGAAATTTCAGTTAATAAAGAGATTACACAAAAATATTAATTAGCTAACCATAATTCCTATTTATGGCATATACAATAAGTAAATAATATATAATCTATATAATCTAATCTTTTAATATTTTTTATTCATATTTCAATTATGAATTTATGAATACATTAAACATAACTCATATTTTTTTATTTTAAATGATATAATAAAATAAGAGTAAATAAAAAAGTAAATACTTACCGCAGCTAATACACCGCCAGCAATTGCAAAATTCCGTTTTAATCTACTTGAATGTCTGTAACGAGTATACATTTTTCGTCCAGTCCAAACAGGTACACCTTTCAAATAAAACAAATTTAATTAATTAATCACAAAAAATCCAAGAAATAAATAACTTTAATACCAATAATTATTGAAGGTATTGCAATTCCTGCTATTAAACCAATACCAGCAGGAGCTCCAATTAATGTACCTAATTGCCATAAAAGTTTTTTCTTTCTGGACCATGGTTTTTTACCCCAAAATGTACAACCAGAAGGACTAAAATAAATAAGAAATAAAAAGTTTATAGTAAAACAATTTAATATAGAATACAAATAATATTCAAAAAGAAATAATTGTTACCTAAGATAATGTAAATCACTAACTACTTTCATACACAGCCAACAAAATTCTGCTCCACAAACTGCACATGTCATATGGTTACATGAACCATCATCCATTTTTACAATTAATACCTGGCAACGAGGACATGGTTTAATATCTTCTCCTGAAATTTAATTTTAATTTTACTTTCCATCAACAAAATAAAACCTATATTTCTTACGCGACTGTGAATCTATACTAAAAGCAATAGATGAAGTTCTTAAATGTGATGATCGTTTTGCTCTAGCTGTATCACATGTTTGATTAGGATGCCATGCAGCTTTACAATGATAACAAAAATATGAATCACAACCAGGACGTTCACATTTTATCTTTGGACAACTAGCACATCCAGTAGCTATAACAGCATAACTAGAAAAAATAAAATAAATAATTTCATTAAATATATAAATATTAATATTTAAATAATTTAAATATATAAATACCAATGTCTATTATTAAGAAAGGTAAGGAACACAAACGAGTGGATCAAATTTGTCTTAATTTAATACAATAATATGTTAACAATAAATATTATTATTACATATAATTATAATATAATGTTTATAATATTAAAAAATTTAATAAATCTCAAAATTTACCTTCATTAAATTACTATACATAATATATACCTATATAATACTTTATAATCTTATAATAATTAATATACAATTTAACTACTAATTTATATATTATTAAAACCTATTAAATACATTATATTATACATTATGTTAAACCATTATACACTTAATAAAACTACCTGCAATCAGGTGAAGGGCAATATCTAGTATCAGGATCAACTGCTAACACCCTCCGTACCATAAAGTCTTCATATTTTTCATATAAAGCTGGATTGTGAAGCACATTCTGTATATCTAAATAGAAAAAAATACATACAATTAAAATTACCATTAAAAAAAAAGTGATATTGGATATACCATTTGGATGCATAAGCTCAGTACATTCTGGACAGGTGATATTAACACGTGATTCACATATTTCTATACGCAAATATTGTTGAAAACAGTCAAAACAGGAACGATGATTACAAGTTGACAATTTGGCAAAATTAGTTTCTTCGTATTTGGCTAAACATAATGGACACTCTAACAAACCATCAACTGGTGTACTAATCTAGAAATAAAATTGTTATAAAATTAAAAAAAAAAAAAATGTATCGCCTAATCACTTTATACCTTAAAAGTTACATTATATTCTATAAATTAAGGCATACTTAATATTTAAATAATAGTCATAATTCATAATAGTCAATAGCTTTAAAATCATTGTATTGTAAATCTATGTGTGTTTTATAAAATAAAATACAAAATATGATAATCAAGGGCGGCATTGATTCTTCAAGGACTATCTTGTAAACAAATTGATATTCAATTTGTTCAAATAAGTTTTTATAAATAAAAAAAAAAAATAGATATTATATAATAGATAAATCTTTATAATTATTTATTATCTATTATCTATTTATAGTTTATAGTTTAATTCATTATTAATAAAATATTTTTATTTTATTTAAATTAAATAAAAACATATTTATATATAATAAATTTATATTTATATAAATAATACTACGACATAATAAATAATTTATATTAAGCAAATTTTACTTACTTTGGCAGTACTAATTGGAGTAACTTTTTTTGAATCTATGTAGTTTTGCCCAAATCCCAAAGGAGCTTTTTCAAAATCAGTTACATCTGCTACACTCGGTCCACCTGTAATGAATAATAATATAGATATTTCATTTCAGATTATGCATGATTCATTGCATTATTAATTTACCATAAAATTCATAATAATGAATAATCATAATTCATATAAAACAAATAATTTCAAATAATAAAAAATAACAAATTATATTATATATATTATATATATTATAAGAATAATAAAAATGAACATATCAAGATTTTTAAACATAGGTAAATTCTAATTTAAAAAAAAAAATAAGATAAAATAATATAAAAAATATTTTATTATATAAAAGAAATAAATTACATTTAAAAAATGGTGAAATAATTTATAAAATGATATAATATATAATTATATAATTAGTATATAAGTCAATGAACTATTTATAACATAATTATAAAATGTATACCAACTAAAACACTTAAATATTAATAAAATATTTACCATGTCATTCAAAATTTAAATTAACCAATGTATAAACGAGATAGGCAATTATTAGTCTATCACCCTGAAACCACCATATTAGAATTTCTTTTTTTTAAAAAAAACTAAAAATTGTGTAATTTATTTGTAATCATTTGTAATCAACTTAATTTTTTTAGGTAATAGGTAATCTATTCCAAACCCACAAAAAAACGATTTTTCTTAAAGAAGTGTAGAATGACATATAGCCTGGCACTCCATTTTTTATTTCAACTCACACATTTATGAAACTTACACTTATTTATGTAATTTGATTTGTAATCATTTATAATCACATTAAATTTTTTTGTAAACATACTAGCAACATACTAGACAACATACTAGCATTCTATATATGAGCTCGGCACCTGTATATAAATCAAGCACTATGATTAGTTTATTTGAAAATGGCGTCAAATATTTATTTGTTATCATTATTTTTGGGTAGCCAGTTCATCGAGTGGTTGACCATCGCTATGGTCCTCGATCACTCCGCTCTGCAAATCGAAAATATCCTTCGAATAGGATACTGAGAATCATAATATTAAGTACCCATACTAATGTTAGAAATACTAAAAAAAAATGCAAAAATCTTAGTCCATGTGCAGAGTGGCAAACTAGAAATTTTAAGATTTTTATTTGGGATAGGTTACAAAAAAAGTTTATGAGATTACAAATGATTACAAATTAAATTACATAATTTAGTACAAGTTTCAAAAATATGCGAGTTGAAAAAAAGAAAAAGAGGGTGCCGACTGACATTATTCTGGCACATTTTTAAGAAAAACTTTTTTTTGTGGGTTTGGGATTGATCTATAGATTACAAAAAAAGTTTGTGTCGTTAAAAATGATTACAAATAAAATTACATAATATTCTTAGGGTTTTTTATTAAAAAATTCAAATAAGGCGGTAGACCTGAGATGGGATACCACAATTACATAATTATACATTTTCAAATATTATATAATAAATAATATGTATACATTAATTTTACTATAATAATTAAAATTAGTTGTAATATTATTACCAGTAATAATAGTTCGACGTTTACCATTTTGCGAACTTCCCAAATGTCTCGCCAAAAAATTATTTGCATATAATAATCGGCGTAAAGAAAATCTCGGCACACGTCTCTTACGAGTTGGCACTGCTGTACTAGTACTTGCTTCAGACAAATCTTGTAATGATTTGGATCTCATACCGTGACTGCTATTTTTACCGTCTACAAAATATAACATAATAAAGAAAAAATTAATGATTTTAAAATTAACACAATAAATCACTACATATTTCTTTCTTATTTGTATGTTCTTAACATAACACAGACAGCAATAATACTGAACATGATGAACAAATGGCAATGGTGCGTGGTTGGATTAGTGAAAGTTGGTGCTCACCTTGACCAATAAAAATAATATAAATATACCTACATCGCGAATTTAGATTATATTCATTATCTACTCGTGGAAAAAATGGCATTGGGAACAATGTCATCAACTATTAATTATCAATTGATAGAAAAATATGTAAAAATAAAATATAATTTTAACACACTAGGTTAATGACTTAGTTTAAATTTAAATATAATATATTAATACATTTTTACATTTTTATTTACTTTCTATGTATGAAGGTTTTATTCGTAAAATCATAATTTATTATAGTAATAATAATAGACACCTAAATTAAATTCAAATGATATATTATGTATTGTTTAATTTAGAAAATATGAGCATGAATATTGATTCAATATTATAAAGTTATGGAATAATAACGTATATTTCAAAAATAAATACACACTTTTATATAATTTAAATAAAAAGTTATATTTGGTTAGCGAATTAGATATAAATCGATATGGTTGGAATACTAATCCATATATTTAACAAAACCATCATAATTTTTAAATTAATTAAAAACATTAAACAAAAATAAGATACAATCTAAATATTATGTTCTCATAACAATTAATAATTATTGACTATTTGAATTAAAATTATTTAGGTAGGTACTATTATAGATCTATTTCTATAGATAAAAAATATATAATTTTTGTTAAAGAAATTATTATGAACCTCGTTGTAAACGTAAAAGCCCTAAGTGTTCACCTAAAAATAAATATGTACTAATTTATCTTAAAACCTAAATCATACAAACTCAGGGTTGTCTTTAAGATAATAATTTAGGTTCTGTTTGTTAATATGTTTTAATATACCTAATTTAATATATACTTAATAAAATATACTATACATAAGTAAATATCAAAATTGTGTTTTACATATACATAAGTTTGAAACGTGTTTTCAATAAAAAAACACGTTTAGCTTTAACTAAATAATATATACTCTTTATTTCTTTATTTCTTTTATACCTACATAAATATAAAACAAATGAAACAAGTCAAATAAAGAATTAATATTTAATAACTTAGAAATGTGTTGTGTCAATAATATTTAAAAATTGTGTTATTATTGAAATATAATTTATGAAATTATCATCTCTATTATACCCTTTTAACACAAGTCTCAATTAATTAGTGAACTTGGATAGTTAGATTTATATCTATAATAGGTATTATATGACGAATTATAACTTTGTTTATTATTCAAAATGTTAATTAATTTACTATTCAAAATGTTAACCTTCATAATTTCATATAGTGTTCGTACAAATTATGGTAATTTATATATAATTATATTTCAATCAGTAGATATATTATAAATAACTATACAAATGATAAGTTTTTACACGTACTCATCCAAATTTATATTATAGCAATAATACCTATATTAAATAATAAATTATTCTTATATATAAACTAATAATAAAAAACCTTCTCTTTTCTTTGAATTTCAAAATATACGTACCTTATTATTTATTAAATTTGAATACCTACCTAAATAATAATAAAAATGACGTTTAACATGTAAAATTAAACTATATGAATTATAAATTTAACACGATTTTTCAGTTTTATAAATATGATTTTAAAATTATACTAATATAGTTTTTATAGTATGATAAATAAATTATTCCATAGTAACTTATAATAGTCATTAGCTGAAGACAAGTCGCGCCAAGTTATGTACTTATATTTATTATCATAACATAAATATAACAAACATAATAATATTAAATAACAAATACAGTATGTAAAAATAATAAAATTCCAATAAAAATACATCAGGTCTAATAATTAAATGCGTATTTAGTATTATGAAACCAGTGTCCGGTGAGGTATTAATATTTTATTAATTGTTATAAAATTGTCAAAAAAAAAGTAAATTTAAGATAATAATAAAAAAAAACTATAAACTAACTAAATATTAAAGTATTTTTTAAAGTAGTTTAATCCTAATTATGAGATCAAAACCTCGTTTAAAACATAAACAATTACAGACTTAGGTTGAAAACAAATTAATAAAATTTAATATGAAAAATATTAATTTAATAATAGATGACGTGACTTCATGTCATTGCCACAAATCGCCATGTATTATAATTATAATTTATAATGCCCAAAATATTATTTATTTTGTATTTTTATCCAAATCAAATACAAAAAATACTTTATTAAAATCATTAGGTTAACATAATAAATTATGAAAATTGATTGTTCATGAAACTTAGATATAGGACTATAGGAGATATTTAATCATTTTTTCCAATAATTATTATTTTTGAACTTTTAACTATTGCTATTATTTACTATTTACTCTTAAATTCTGAGAAGGGAGAACTTTTATTGTATTGATTTTACAATGTTTTTTTTTTTTTTTTTATTAATGAATAAACATATTATAAGGTAGAAATAATAATCAGAGTATCACAAATCGGGTAAGCTGTCAGTAGAGAAATTCATTTAGTTGGTATTTTATTTAAGTTTATTTCTATGTGTTTTCAATAGTTTCCTTGTATGATACCATGATAGCCAAAACTATGAAAAAATGGCATAATGCACGTCAAATTTTAAACATTTTATGATAATTAAAGAAATTTTAAATATAAAATCTTAAAAATTATATTGATTCTTCACAGTTCGCATATATTATATATATTTTACGTCATAGCGTAATAAAATTATGAAACTTAATTTTTAAGTCTAAAATATATACCTAGCTTATATCATTTTTAAATGTATCAAAATATTAATCACTAATTTATTATCAGTATACTTATATACTAGTTGACCTTCGTGCATAATTTTTTTTTTTTAAATATGATGATTTATCATTAAATTCAAATCGTAATTAAAATACGTTATCCTTTTCCACTCATTTTAGATTCTAAGCGAAGCGAAGAATGTATTGGTTTTACAATGATGTGTGATTTTTTTTTGTTTTTTTTTTTTTTTTTTTTTTTTTTTTTTTTTTTATTCTGAAGACATTTTTACTACCCGAAATAATGCTCCGATTATCACGAATAGGGTATGTTTCCGGTAGCAAAGTGGATCTAGTTGGTACTTTATTTAGGTCATTTTTTGAATTTCTCAAAATTGACCCTAAGCGGTAGAAAAAACTTCGAAAAAATGACGAAAAAGCGGCATTTTTCACGAAAAATGAAATTTTGACAAATTCAATTTCTATATTTCACGATAACTCAGGCAATTTTTAAGATAGCGACCTGAAAATGTTTTTGGGTGTTCACATAGCTATTATACATATGTGGTAAAATTTTGGAACCGTTATGTTAATTTTTCTACAAAATATAGGACTTTGAATATTTCGTAAAATTCACGTTTTTACGTATATAATGTTTGATAAAATTGTCAATTTTGGGTATTTTGGTCTGAAAATTTTACTCAAGTATACTTACATATTACTTAACATCATACTAAAATATTATAAAAATCCATTGTCAAAATTTTTTTTTATAGCCGTTTTAAGTTGATATTTTTAGGAAAACGAAAATCTTAGAATCCATACATATAAATACGAGTAAATATTCTGAAAACACTTTTACTACCCGAAATAACGCTTCAATTTTCACGAATAGCGAGTTTCAGATGTAAAAGTGGATGTAGATGGTACTTTATTTAGGTCATTTTTCGAATTTCTCAAAATTTACTATAAGCGGTAGAAAAAACTTCGAAAAAATGACGAAAAAACGGCATTTTTCACGAAAAATGAAATTTTGACGAATTCAATTTCTACATTTCACGATAACTCAGGCAATTTTTTAGATAGAGACCTGAAATTTTTTTTTAAGGTTCACATAGCTATTATATATATGTGGTAAAATTTTGGAACCGTTTTTTAAATTTTTCTACAAAATATTGAACATTGAATATTTCGTAAAATTCTCGTTTTTACGTATATAATGTTTGATAAAATTGTCAATTTTTGGTATTAAGGTCTGAAAATTTTATTGAAGTATACTTACATATTAATTAACATCATACTAAAATATTAGAAAAATCCCTAATCTAAATTTTTTTTTATAGCTGTTTTAAGTTGATATTTTTAGTTCAAACGAAAATTATAATCTGACTGAACTTCGCTCAGAATCGTTTTTTCGAATGCAATGGTTTATCATTGCATTCAAATTATAATTAAAATTAAACGCTATGGTTCGCAGACCTGTATCCTGTGCGGCAGGAGTATCAGCTCATCTTTTTTCTATTTTTAATTAAATATATTTTCCCCATATTTTTCCATTTTATACATTTGGCCCACATGTTATACGCGTCATTCAATATACGAGTATGTTTCGACATAAAATACTACATAATAACAGGTATCTACCTATTTTATAAAATAAAAGATAATAAAAATAAATAAATAGAAAATAAATTTTAGTGTTTTACTGATACTGAGTTACTAAATAAAAGTGTTATCCACCTATATTGTTTTGTATTGTACTAATTACTAGTTTATATTATATTTAATATAAGTAGGTATTGAGTATATGTGCCGTAAATTAAGTCGATGTTCCGTACATTCACATATATCCGTATGAACGTGTAAGGAAACAGTCGATAATTCGAGATACGAAAATTTCGAAAAACACATTTTGCTAGCCAGATTGATAAAGTACCTCGCGAGAAAGATGAGGTTCCAGTTCGTCCTAGACTAATTAATTAAAATATGTTAATATTGTTAATCATTTATCATCAATAAACAAAATATTTAAGATATATAATATTACAGTTAGTATTTAGGAGGTTATTAGAATACAAAATTGCTACATAAAGAAAATTTTTAAGATTTTAGGTATATCTATATTATTAATTCAACATAATGTTAAACATAATATCCTATTAAAATTCTATATTTCAAATTAATCTATAAATTATTGAAATAATAACATTAAATACTTGATAATTATTATGGTAAAAAAATATATATCACATAGCCAATATAATACTGTGTACTAGATTGGGGTTATAAAAAATATTAATACCAGTATATTTTTTAAGATTAAGATACTAAAAATAAAAATAAAAAAATTTTAATGATGGTGCAATAATTTATTATTTTATATTCTATATGAAATATTATGTACATGTATTGTTATCTAATAATATTTTTCTTAATGATTTTTTATTTTTATATATAATGGAATATAAATTTGTACATTTAAATACAATACCTACGCATTTATACAGATAAACTAATCATTAGATAAGGTAGTATATTTGTATTTAATCCTAAATTATAATTTATACTTTGTCATCAACTTATCCAATGTTTATTAAATATATATATATAACAACATATGCCTGTTATATTATTTGGTAAAAAAAAATTAAATAGGTTATCGTCTTATCATGAAAAGTAAACCATAATTATAAACAATATACATAAAACTTTATGTCAATATTTATGGATAATATTAACTATACACTCTTGTATAGTTTAAAAATATATATTTTTTTTAGTTAATAAAATTATATCAACAAAGAACAAATTTTTGATTGTAAATTTATATAATTTCATTTTTTATAGATTTATCAGTTATCACATGGAAATTTGGTACATAGTTTAAATATATTACACAAACTTTATTTACCTATATAATTATAATCAAATAGGTATACACATAAATAACTTATACTAAAATTCAACCTATGTATATATATATATAATAATTAATTAAAATAATGAAAGTAGGGACAGAGTCATCTTATTGTACTTAAAATTAAAAGTCTTATTTTATTTTCATCTTCAAATATTATGAATCTACTCGTATGGCACCAGGGATACCTGTTGGCAGAATTTTTATTAGGCACCTTTTAGGTTTCTAACATGCCCGATAGGGAGGGTGGTAGTAGTCGAAGCAGTAAACTGTATTCGCAGCGGCGGTCACCCATCCGCTGACGATGCCTTGACTACGGTGCTTAACACTTCGGTAGCTTTCGTGAATGACACGTCGACTACACCACACGTCCCTCTACTACACCACTGATTATGATAGATGATTGAGTATATAATACACACACACACACACACACACACACACACATATATATATGCAGATATTATCACAAAAATTTGACATTTTTAAATACACAAATATTACCTAATACAGAATTGTTAAAACATTGTGATACACGCTGTATTTGTATTTTAAATATATTTATTACTATTATTATTATTATTATTATTATTATTTATTACTTATATTAAAAATTAATTTTATACATTTGCCTACTATATTGATATTTAATTACTATTAATGTATTTAAAGTTTAAAAGTCTATAATTAGTATAATATGGTATAATACTTATGTATAATATATAATAATAAGAGTAATAACTTAAAATACATATGTCAAAGAATCTTTTATTTACTTATTAAAAAGGGAAAGTGTATAAATGAAATTAATGATTTTAGATGACATAATGTTAAATGGGCAATATATTTATAATAAGAATTAACAAAGAGAAAATAAACCTGTTATGGGATTTTAGTAAATGTTGATACAAACCAAGTGAACAAATGTTTATATAATATTATGTAATAGATACCTAGAAATTAATAATTTGTATTTAAAACTCATTCTAAAAATTGTTTTTCTTATATGATACTTGCACCATTATGGTTATTCATCAAATATTTGTTATAAATATAATTATTTAATTATGTATCTACTTTATATTATTAAACAATGAATTGACATAAGATTTAATAAAAATTATGAATTATAATTATTAAATTGCTAATCATAGAACTATGTAAAACATACATTTAAAGATCCTAACATAAACGGCATTAATATGATTATAAAAATACATACAAACATTAAGCACCTAAATATAATATTAGTTTTTTTTATATCATGTACCCCTAATAACTATTGAAAATTTTTAACTAAAATAAATATAAATAAAATAAATAATTAAATAATTTTTATGTTTATATAAAACAAAACAAAAAATATTATAATGAACAATAAAGATGAATATATAGATACCTAATGCCTATACTATATATAATACATACAGATATATGGACTAAATGTTCAAATATTAAAGGTAGTTGAGTACTAGATAAAATAGAATAAATGAACTTATAAAGAAAAAATGTAGGTATATAAATAAATTACCTAGATATGTATGCTATAAATTAATTTTTTTAAATGTCACGTTTTCTAAGATTAAATCATAACAGTAACCAGTTTTTCAGTTCTCGTACCACATTAATAAAGTATAAAAATAAAATAATCTAAATGAATGTGGTAAAGAATGTATTAAAAGTATTAAATCATGTTCATATTAAAAGAAAAAAAAGAAAATAAGAACTTTATTTAAAACAAACTTTTAATAGGTAAAAACAACTTACGATAGAATAAGATGATCATTACTTATTTATTTTTATATTGTTAATGGTGAAAAAAATAGTAGGAAGGAAATCATTTGACGCCATAAACTCAGTTCATTACCAAGAGCACAATTTGTTTTATCTACCTATAGTACCTACTTACATTAAAATGTTAAAAGTACACATCCACTAAAATTAAATTAAGTTAAAAAAAGCTGTTATAAACAATAATTATAGATGTTCATATAAAGGCTACATTTTAAGAGATAAAATATCCATTAAAAAAAAAATAGAACTACGAGTATCCATTGATCTATATTTCCAGATTGTATTGATTTTGTAATTTCAGCTTCCCACATAACTATGTATAAAAGTAATAAATTTAAAAAACCCTTAAGTTTAAACCATCACAAAAGTAAATATAACACAATTTACCTAATAATTCCAATATTGTACATTTAAACTAGTATATTGTTTAGGTAGTTAAAATCCCTGTTAAAATTAATTTACTACTTAGGTATATAGCATATAGGTAATATAAAAATCACAATATTAGGTAATTTGTACCTATAAAAAATTATTATTATTATTTAAGTACTAAATTTAATGATTAATTTTATTAATTTAAGATGTTATCTAATTTATTTAAATGTGCTTTATACAAATCAAGAAAAATATTAATTTAATAATTACCTAATTAATTCATTATTGTTGAATATCATAATACATTAGGTATATAATTATGATGACTAGATAGTAAATACTCAGTGGCGTAAATTGGTCTGTGCAAATGATGATCTTGCACCATGACATTTGAAATATGTTTTAGATTTGATTGAAGAGAAAAATGTATTGGTTTTATAATGATGTGTGTCTTATTATTTTTTTTTTTTTTTTATGTCTTACTCCGATTTTCAAGAATAGCGTATGTTTCCGGTTGAAAAGTGGATGTAATTGGTACTTTATTTAGGTCATTTTTCAAATTTCTCAAAATTTCTCAAAATTGACTCTATGCGATAGGAAAAACGATAAAAAAAATGATGAAAAACAGCATTTTTCACGAAAACTGAAATTTTGACAAATTCGATTTCAGTATTTCACAGTGTTCACGTAGGACTATATATACATATGTGTGTAATAAAGCCTTTTCGTTAATTTTTCTACAAAATATAGAACTGGGAACTTTGAATATTACATAAAATTCTTGTTTTTATGTATATGTTTGATAAAATTGCCAATTTTAGATTTTAAGGTGTGAAAATTATACTGAAGCAAACTGACATATTATTTAATAGGTATATTACCAAAAAATTATAAAATCCCAAGTCTCCTTTTTTTATAGCTGTATAAAATTGATATTTTTAGAGTGATCGGTAATCTAAGAATCCATATAAGTATTCTTCTTATTATTTCTCAATACTTTTGCAATAATAATTAATAAAAAGATAATAATTTAAAAAAAAATGATTAAAGCAAGTATATATTACTGAACTCCAAATAGTTCCAAATAGTTGTGAAAATTATATATAAGATTTTTTTGGTACTTAGTTATTTAAGGAATAAAAAGAAGAGCTGATACTGCTGTGGAAGGGATACAGGTCTATAAAGGATACTAGGATAGTCTTGAATTTTAATTAAAATTTGAATACAATAATAAATCGTTAAATATTTACATTTGAAAAATGATTCTGAGCGAAGTACTGTCAAATTTTAGTATTTAGGTGACTCATTTAAGGGTTTTATGGTAATTTATATTGAATGTAGAGACTGATAAATGTAAAATGTTTAATCAATACATATATTATCGGACAAGTAAATTGTATTTCTGAATGTAATGATTTATCATTGCATTCAAATAATCAAAATTCAACACTGTCCTCTTTAGACCTGTATCCCTTCCACAGCATTATAAGCTCTTCTTTTTCTTAATAAAAATAATACGAAATTATAAAATATATTGTAATCCGGGTTGTAATCATATATAGACATATGGACATGATAATTCATAATAAAATTATAATATTCCTAGAAAAATATTGGATCTATAATCATATCTGTGATTAGTTTTATCAAGGAAATTAGAGTACCAGTTGGTAATTTAAAAATATAATCTGCACCACGAGAAATTGAGACCAATTTACGCCATTGTAGATATCTATTGGTGTATTTAAAATTTTGTCAATATTTATCGAAAAATATTAAATATAACCAAAAGGGAATATAAGTAAAAAAAAAATGTTTATATTTATCAAAAAATAAAACTTGAAAGAAGGGCTAATCCCTCATAATATCAGTACCTAATATCCTTCATATACCCTCCTAAATACACCACTATAGATATCCATAATATTATATTTTAATATAATTTTAATACCATTATTATGAAATATTTTGTTCAATTGTCTCAACAACTTCTAGTGGAAAGTGGAATTTTAATAATTATCTTGTTTTAATTCTATTATAATTATTATGTACATAAAACACAACTAAAATTATTTTATTTTATTGCTTTACTGAAAATAAAACACAAAATTTTTAATAGATTCATGAACAATTAAAATAGGGATTAAAATAAACAAGATAAGGTAGGATAAGTGACAAAATTATTTTTCAAAGTTAAAAACCTAATTTTCTTAATCGATTATAAATTATAAACAATTTTTTTTATATATTAAATTAAATGTAAAATAATGAGTAGATATTAATTAGGTAATGTTAAATTTATTTTTAAAAATATTAGAATAATTTTTTTAAGTTCGACCAAAATTAGTTAGGTATCTCATTTTTTCCTACATGTGGGTAATTTTTACTATACAATTAATTATATATCATGTATAAAAGTTTGTGAATATAATACCTATTAAAAAATAATAATATATATGAACTAAGGGTAATGACATTTTTTATACATATTTTTATCAACATATTATAGAGTATTAATTAGGTATTATAAACATATTAACCTAACCTACCAACAGTAATAAACTAATAATTGTAATATATTAATATAGGTACCTACTTACAATGTTAATTTGATACTCAAATTTTTATTAAGTAAGGTTTAGTTTCAATATCTTATTATAATTAACATTCAATCTATCATTGAAAAATATATAATAGATACAATTTGAAAATTACAAATTTCACTTTTACATTAGATATATCAAATTTTAATAAGTAAAATAATTAATATGTAATACATAGCCTCTAGTATAAGGTCTCAAATTACAATTTAACAAATTACATACCCATTCAAAGATTGTGTTTATTTATTTACCAACAAATTTCACTTTTAATTAAAAATTAATTTAAAAACTTCCTATATTATTGTAAAATCAATCATACAAATATTACCTAAACAGGATAAAAGTTATTGATGATTCTATTTTATAATACTGCATGAGAATTGAGAATACATAATTTCGTAAAAAAACATAAACATATTATAAAAACTTAGTAAAGTATTAAATGACTACCAAAAATGTATTAATATCATATACCTAATTAAATTATTAATAGAAATGTTTAATAAATGAAACTATGAAAGTATAAAAACTTACCAGTAATCAATGACACAGATTTCACACCCCGTATTGAAGATACATATGTTTTGCTAGAAGCATACAACAGATGCTGGTCGCAATAATTCACTTCGATTTAAATTGACATTGTAATTAATACGATAATCGAAAAAAAATTTAAATAAAAAGTATAATTGCTACGAAAATCTGTTAAATTTAAACACTTTACTGAGCCATTTTTATTTTATTATCCATCCAGTCTCTTTTGCATAATAATTTGTGTAATTAATATATAAAACGTATACATAAACACATGCAACAAATTGTTGATAAAAAAAAAATTAATTAAGTTACAAATCATAACAATTATTATATTATTATTACATATTATTTTGTGTGTGTGTATTTAACATTTATGAGTACATTTTTATTTACACGAATTCTGAAACAACTGCGATTTTAGCAACTCATCTAATCTAAACGTAAAATGAGTGATCGCAGTGAACTACTGAATAACTGAGTAGTGAACTAGTGACTAAGTGACTACTGACTAGTGAGATAAAGGCAAGAAAAAACAAACTTTTTATGGACTTTCTAAAAAATAATAACATGTTAAGAGATAGACGGACTAACGGGAACTGGAAACTGGGAAGGAGAAATTGGTGTGGCGAATGGTGCACGATTGGTCTGTCACGTACGTCATAAATCTTGGAAAAGTTTACTATGCACATGGAAAGTATTATTATATCCAATTTCACCATATTACAAAATGATAATGTGGTCGATATTTTCCATTAAGCTATAATTTATTTTTTGCATTATTCATTAAAAATCAAAATATTTGAAGTGACATAAGAATTCAGAATTATTGAGATATCAAATATGTTGAAATAACAATATCACAGAGTTTTGGAGTAAATTTATATTTAAATTATATTATACATTTTTTTTTTTTTTTTTTTGTGGTGGAAAATTAATATATATATTTAAAATATTTTATATTTGAATACTCTATTTCTGCTGAATAGTTTTTTTTATCTGAATAAATATTTTGAATGTATTATTAAAATTTATTCAAAAATTTATTTTGAATACTTTTTGTATTTAATTATTTATTTATTCTCATATGTGTCTGAATCTGAATGAAATTTAAATGTATTTTTACAACTATCCATAGGTATGCAATGATCGAAATGGGTCAAAATAAGTGGGAGGGATTTAATGAAAACTTAATATTTTTATATACATTACAGGGTAATTAGTCTCCCCCGAAAAGTACTTACTTAAGTATAAGTTCTATTATGTTGTATAATAATATAGGTAGTATAAAACACTACAATAATATTATTTACAGAGCCGGATTAAAAGGGGCAGTGTGGGCATCTGCCCTCGAGCGCAAGATTTTAAAGGCGCAAATTTTTTTAATAATGTCTTATTTAGAGATTAAAATTATGATTACAAATAATAATAAAATACATGCAATACAATTATTAAATGACTAGATAATATTTTATTTAAAAAACAAAATCATATATCTACTTCTGTAATTTATATAATAATTTTAATTAATTCAACTTCAATTATTTTAATCGTGTTTACAAAATATTTATTTTTATAAATTTATTTACATTTACTCGTATATTGTACCTAATATTAATATTGTTTATTACTTTATATAATTGTATTAAAACGATTGATAAAATTGATACAATTATTTTTCTTATGACTTTTAATAAAATGTGTAGTACCTAATTAAAATATGTAGGTACTAACTAAATGAGGTTTAGATAAAAGCGTAAGTTGAAGAATTTTTAGGGAGGAAGGAATACTAATCTTTTTATCCTCTATTAGAGAATAATATTAATAAATACCAAATTATAGAAAAACAATTTCTTATTTATAAAAATTAATTTAGAATTATAGGGAGGTTTATACATATCTATGCCCATGGGCGAAAAATGTCTTAATTCGGCCCTGAATATCTAAATGGTAAAATTTTAAAATTTAATTATATTCGTACAAAATTTTCTATCGTTGCCCTTCGTACCTATCAGTACCTACTTACCTAGCAGTCTAACCCATATAACACTACAACTTACAATATAATATTTTTTATGTAAAGTATGGGATGAGGAATGCATTATTATTTATAAAGACTATAATAAGTTGAAGGATAGATTTTGTTAAGGTTATTTAAAGAAAGTAGAGGGGTGGCACCTCCTCCAATTCGACCACTGTCTATAATATATGTCTATGTCTATACAGTATACCTATTAATACAGTATTATCATATACCTGTATATCGACAATAGATAAATGATCAAATACTGAAATACTAATTATTTATTATTTATTTATTTATTTAGATTAACACCCGCAATGGGTAAAGTTACAGTTGCAATAATAATATATAATAATACAATTGATTTTGATATACAATTAACTGGGTAATTAACTAAATACATGGAATTTTAATTAATTTACAGAATCAAAATTAAAGTCAAAATTAACTAATTTGTTACATGACTTAGGTAAGCGGCATATCGGACTGTTGATTACGTAATCTTTAGAACTATAGGGAACATGAAAACTAGATAAGTTTCTATTATTAAAGGGAGGAACTTTAAAACCTATTTGAGAAAGAAACTCAGGACAATCTATTATCCCATTTATTAATTTGTACACGAACATTATACTTTATACATCAAAAAAATTATAAATTATTTCTATTTTAAATATATAATTATAATAGGCGTCATATCATAGTCGGTTTAAACTTTAAAGCGTAAACAAAGAAAGCACGCGGAATTTATAATAAATTAATAACTTATAAAGGGAGTATAGCATATTAAAAAAAAAAAAAATTAAATATTTTATTTTTTATGTTCATTTTAAATATCAATAACTTGCCATAATATAAAAATATTTTATAAAACGGAAAACTACATTTTTAGAATCAATATTAAATATGCAACCAATTAAATATAATATTATTGTATTTTATAATAATATAGCCATATAGGTACTTTTACAATATTTATAATTAATTTCTATTTTCATTATTTATTTATACTATATACCTATTAATCGTATTTTGACAGTTGTAAAATCTTTAATAATTTTTATATTCATATCACATTTTTCTATATAAGTTATAGGTACCATTGATTATAGAATATTCTATAATCAATGCCATTGACTTTATACTAATATAATAAAATAATATATTATATTAAAAATTTAGAGAAAGAGATCCCCAGAGATCAATTTTGGTCCTTATCTGTTTAAAAAAAAAAATTGGTTTTCGTCATTCCTTAACGAATATCTTTAACACATTTACTTTATTATACAGTGAAATCCAGTACTATTTTGAACCAATTTACGCTTACGAGTGACTATGACTTATGAGCATCAAAATACAAAACGTAGGTATAATTTAAATGTTTTAGAGTATATTGGGTATAGAACTATAGACCAAAATAAAATTATTGTAACTGTAACCATTTAAATATAAAATGTTTGATACATAATCTTAAATAACAATGGTAGTAGGTAATTACCTACTTACGTCATGCACGTCTTACGTCTGTAACATTTTTGAAGTGAATAATAAAAAGATAATTGTTAGGAATTTAAATATCATTTATCTATGTTTTTTAATAAAACATTATAATATGAATATGACAGATGAGAGATGACTATGATTAGTGCCAAGTGGGTACATTTTTATTTATTTTGTGATTTAACATTCAAGTACTTGAATTTTGTACTTTTTAGTTTGTAGCGCGGTTTAAAAGTTATAACTTTATAAGGGATACCCATAGAAAAGAGATACCTACCTAAATATAAATATTTATTTTATTTTTATCTACTCTATGCTCTTATCAATAATGTTAAGGAAATTTTTTATATCATTATAATATCATGTATTATAATAAATTAATAACACATAAGTACCTACATGATCAAATAAATAATAATAATATTAAATTATTAAATGATTATAATAACTAATAAGTTATGTTAGTTTAGCATGAATTAATTTATCTTAAATCTTAATTGATACCTAGTTAATAGTTACATGATGTCATAATTTAATTATAAAATATTATAAATGTTATGACAAAAATACAGTATGTTTAATGTTTATGTTTTATAATTATTGGATTATTTCATATAAATAAACCTTATAAATTAATAATATTATAATTTATCATATACCTAAATATATTTTTAAAGTTACAGTAATTAATAAGTGAACACATTTATTGAATTATATTAATACCTGTTAAAAATGTCCAACTATGATTCAAAAAAAATATATAAAATTGGTTTTGTTGGTGCTGGGAATATGGCTCAGGCCATCGGACTTGCGTTTGTGAAAAAAGGTAAAATATTAAATAAGATTTGATTAAAAATAATATTATAATTAAAAAATGATATTCTAAATACTCAATTTTATGTTGTAGATATTTATATTGTTAAAATATAGAAAATACATTTTAAAAATATGTTATTTTTACTTACTAACTTTAATGTTTACTAAAATTCTAAAATTGGCATATATATAATAAATAATATATATAATAGAGATTTCTATCTATTTTTGTTATTTAAATACTTCTTTATGCTTGATGTATTTTGTGTTTTTATTATTTCTTATAAAATGTACCTATATAATTTTATAATTAATTTAATGAAATTTATTATAATAAAATAATATTAACTATGCATTATAATACCTACCTTTTTATAGGCATGTATAAAGCAGAGGACATAATTGTGTCATCACCTACAGAAAATAATAAAAAACCATGGAGAGATATTGGTGTATGTGTAACAACTGACAACAGTAAGTTAATAATCCTTTTTTCTTCCTCGTGTGGCACCGGGGATACCTGTTGGCAGAATTTTTATTTGGCACCTTATAGGTTTCTGCCGCTGTGCCTGGTAGGGGGAGGGGTAGTAGTCGAGGCAGTAAGCTGTTTCGCAGCAGCGGTCACCCATCCGCTGTCAATGCCTTGGCTACAGTGTTTAAAACCTTGCCATCTCGGTAGCTTTTGCAGATGACGCGCCAACTACACCACACGACCCCCTAATAATCCTTTAAAATTAACTAATAATAAAATGAAACTAAGTTAACAATTAATATTTTATTGAATGTTTTAGATACTGTAATGAGTTATTCTAAAATAGTATTTTTAGCAATAAAGCCACAATATTTTCCAATAATTGTATCAAAATTATGTAAAGAAACTCTTGGATTACATCTTGATATTTTAATATCAATTATGGCTGGAATAACATTGGAGTCATTAAATGATGTAAGAAATCTTTATTATTATCCTTTATAAAGATAATACAAAAATAATAAATGTATTATATTAATTTATTAGTGTTTATTTAATCATATTTGCTTAATAAACATTTACATTTATTTATATATATTAAAATGTTAGTATTTACAATAATTGGTAACATTAATATCATATATTACTACTTAAAATTAATATTTGTGTATTGTAACAAATAATAATATAGATTAGTACAATTCATATTCTATAGTTCTATACATATACTTATACTTAATTAAAAAATTTATATAAAAATAAATTTAATTTTCATAACTTTTATTAATATAAATGTAATATGTATAGTAATATTTTAGTGTGATAGCTGTTACTGTAATTTAATTTTTATTATTCAAGTCTATTTTACTAACATTTTAATTGTATGAATTGTTTAATTTAGCATATTAGTTTTAAGAATAATATTATTTTATATTACCAATTGATACTAATACTGAAAATGGATGATTTTATTATTACATAATTTGTTAATTAATTTTTAATTTAAATATAATATTTAATAGTAAAAACCAAATATACCATTACATGTTTGAATATATGACATTTATATATAACTAGATTTTAACTATTTTATTCATTACCAGTATGTTACGTGAATTACAAGTATTTTATTAATATTTATTTATAATTATATAATTTAATTTTAGATATTTTCAATTTACGTAAAACCAGGTTGTCTATATAAAGTCATGCCGAATACTCCTAGCCTCATCGGACAAGGATTTTCTGGTATATTTAAAAAATTTATATGTTTTATTAAATTATGTTACATATTTATAATTATGAGAACATTGTGTTCACATATTTTACTATAATGCAATCTTTGTTTCTTTAATAGAACATAATATAGTATAATGCAACTCGGTAGATTTTAAATTATAATATTTAGATTAAACACGAGTTAAAATACAATTTATATGTTCTTTTTAAATAATATCTGATAACATAATTAGAATATTTACAATTGTACATATTCTAAATTTTATATATTAGGTTATAAATATATCATTTGGTTATAATTAATTAGGGTTTAATTTTTAAATTGAACTTAGTTATCATAATTCAAATTTTATAGTAGCTAATTATATAGAAGCACAGAAATAGCATTTGCAGGTATACTTAACCATAACAAAAAGTAATAAATATAAAAATAATAATAGAATTAAAAATATATTAATTTGTTTTTCAGCTATTGCTTACCCAAATGTGGCTAATTTAGATGAAATTTCTGTAACTTTACCAAATGTAAAATTATTGATGAGTGCAGTAGGTGATGTAGAAGTTATACCAGAATCATTGATGAATGCAGCTGGAGCAGTTGCAGGTAGTGGTCCAGCTTATGTATGTATTATGCTAACTGGATAATTTTATTATTAAATATTTAATTTTTAACTATTGTTAGGCATTTCTTATAATTGAAGCATTGGCTGATGGTGGAGTAAAACAAGGACTTCCACGTGATTTAGCTGTACGCTTAGCAGCTAGTGCTATTGCAGGAGGAAGTCGTATGGTTTTAGAGACTGGAAAACATACTGGTCAACTGAAGGATATGGTAACTTCTGCTGGAGGATCGACAATTGCTGCCATTCATGCTTTAGAAAAAGGAGGAGTGAGGTATGTTTAAGTGGTTGTTTAATTAATTTAAAATGTATTAATATTTAAAATTATCTTAGGTCTGCAATGATTGATGCGATTGAAGCAGCTACCAAAAGATCAATAGAAATGGGAGAAAAAAAATAGGGCTAATTATTGTATAACATAATCATAGTAATAGTTATTCTCAATAATTTTATTTTGTACATTATCCATTAGTATATTATAATAAAGTATACAAATAAAATAAATATTATATTATATATTATAGTAATTACTTTTTAGTTTTATGTATCTGGAGCATACTCAACACATCTGGATGGATCAGTTGGGAAAAATTGTTGGCATTTGGTCATTAAACGTTTTAAAGCTTGAATGTATTTTCTTTGTGTTTCATCATTTAATACGTGTGCTACATTTTTGGAGAAAATTTTTTCTCGACCAGTACGTGCGTGAATACCAACCATAGTAACTCCAATAGGCCACGGAGCATTGCCTATAGCCATTTCCAAATAAGCATCACTAGCTTTTAAATAATCTTTTTCAAGCATATGTTTTGTAATAAGTGTGAGACTATCCAAGATATCATCAGATAAACTGCTGTTTTTTAATTTCCTTAATAATGGTTTTAAATAAATTTGGGTTTGATTGTAAGTAGCTACTGCTAACTTTCCCTTCGTACTGGACTTTTCTTTAATAGATCTTGCGTTAAGTTGAACTTCCCACATTTTCAGTATTAATTGCAAAAGTTGAAGAATGATTTCCATATCTTGAGATCTATCGCGTCTCCTTCCTAAAATGCCAGCTTTTGATTGAATAGTTTCATATGTTGCCATTGCTTTTTCCATACTTTCCAATTCAGTATAAGTTTTTTCTGGAACCTGGTTTGTCATTAGTTTATCTAAATAATCTTGATCAACTTTTTCCAGTGCTTCTTGGAAATCATTTCTAAAACCCTAAAGCAAAAGGACATTGTAAAAATTTGAATTAATAAACAATATTAACATTTTTATACATACTTTATTTGATTCTGGTTCTGCAAGTTCACTTCTACGTAGTCTTTTAAAAGAATCTAGTTCTGATTCTCCAAATAATGTAATGGGTTCTCCACGTTCTCTCAATCTACGAATGACTTCTTTTCTTGACAATGTATGTTTTTCAGATGTAGTATTATTACTTTCATCACCACTTCCTAATAATTATTAATATAATTTAAAATATTTATGAAATATATGATCATAATGAATAAAATAATAAATACCAATTTAATTTAAAACCATTAAAATTATAGTTTTATTTAAAAAATGAGGGGCCATGTGGTGTAGTCAGCATGACATTCACGAAAGTTACGAAGTTAAGAAGTGTTAAACACCGTAGTCAGGAATCGACAGTGGATGGATGACCGCAGCTGCGATATACAGCTTACTGTCTACCAGGCATGGCAGAAACCTAAAAGGTGCCAAATAAAAATTCTGCCAACAGGTGTCCCCGGTGCCATATGAGATAATAATTTACAAAATTAAAAGAAAACATTGATTTTATAAGTGTATACACAGTGATGTATTTAGGGGGCCTAGTGCTCTATGAAGTAAAATTTTTTTTACATAATACTTATTATTGCTAAATAAATTTAGGTTGTGAAGAGATGTTTTTTTTCTTACCAGGGGTGTAAAATTCTATCCTCTATTTATATGTTATTGAAGTGTTATAAACTTTTATTATTAATAGTTATATATTTTTTCATGAAATTTTGATAATAGTTTTATTTTTAAACTATCTTAATAAAAATGTTATCTTTATGATCAATATATAAAATTATTATTGATTTACCTTTTTAATTTAATTTTATTAATTATTTATTTATTACCTATATTGTAATTAGTGATTGAAATGTATTTTACAGTATTTTTAGAACAACAAATTAAGTATAGCTAGTATAACTAGTATATATACAGACTTGGGTAGTATTCCGAATATTTTTGTCACATATTTAAGTTTATTACAGTTTTGCTATTGAAATCTAGTAAAAAAAAGAAAAAAGTATTCTAAAAATATTTGGAATAATTATTTCAGAAGTATTCGGAATATATATTCAAAATACTTTTAAAAAGTATTTTACCTAAGTCTGAGTATATATAGTATAATATTATTTGATCTTTATAAGAATGAATTATAATTGTTTACATTAAATAAAATAGTGTTATATTATATATAAGTATATCACATTAATGTATTACATTACCTGAAGATTGTTTTTCTATGGGATTCTCAAGACCATCAATTTTTACAGTACTTTTTTTTAAATATTCTTCTCGTTCCTTGATTAATAAATGTGATCTTTTAAAATATTTTCGATTAGGATTCTATATAGGAAAATAAATAAATACATAAATAAGACTAGTTGCTTTAGTTTATTATTTGTATACATAATTATTTTATATAGGTACATGTTTGTTAATTTTTTTATTTTTTTTCCTTATTAAAAGGATATGTTTTATAATTTTGTTTATTGACGTGATGTCGTAAAACTATCATTAAGTAAAATAAACAAATTCCTGGTAACCACACAAAGTAAAATTTATAGCTCTGCCACTTCACTATAAATAATTTATCTCACCATTATCACAGTCTAACATTTGATGATTATATAACAACTAGTGAAAATAAAATAATAATTTAATTAATTAATACCTAATATATATTATATACTATATATTTCAATTTTTTTTTATCAAAAAATGTTTACAACTAGGTATAAATAAAATTATATTAACAACTTCATATCCCGTAAAACGTAAAACAAATCTAACAATACTTTATGTGGTCTCAATAATGACAAACTATTTATAAGATAAGATGATTTAATTTGTAATATAATAATAGTTAAGATTTATTAATATTTTCTGTTATACTCAATTAATAATAATAATCAAAATATGATTACAAAATACAAATCCTTTGGTCTATTTATGTTACAAGCAATCCTATAATATATACAAATACAATAATTTTATCTTCTATAATAGGTAGGTAGTATAAAATGTCTTTATATCCAAAAAATATGAACCAGAAATAATTTTTTTTGAAACAAAACAAACTTGTATCTAAAATTAATTCATTAAATTATTACTCACAATTAAACTAGCATCTTCCAATTCTTTTCGTTTCTTTTCAATTTCGGATTTCAAAAGATCCATATTATAATTGTATATTTTTCGTAATTTAATTAAAAGTAATATTCAAACTTTTAACTTAATAAATATATATAAATAACACCATACTAATAATAAATTATAAAAATACAGAGAAGAAAATAGTTTAGTAATAAAGAATTATACTAATTGTCAATGAAGTAAAAGCAAATAATGGAAAATGACATGAAGATTGATAAACATGACAAAATCACGAACTAAGATATATATATTAGTCTGCGATTGTAACCATAGTCTATGATTGTATCATAATCTGTGATTGTAGTATATTATCAGTGATATGCTTTATCTTTTATCGTTATCTCTTAATTAGTAAGTACTAAGCATGGCTATAGATAATCTATAGCCATGGTACTAAGTACTAAGTTTTCGAAAATTCGAATTCATTACAAAAATTTATTTGTTTTTATTAAGATTTTGATGTAATTTTTCCTTTTTATTTTGTTTACTATGAGCGATAATGAATCTTTATTGTCTGTTGACAAGGCAATTAAAACACGTAAAAAAGGTATCGTCTACTTATCGTCAATACCAAAATACATGAATGTAACGAAACTACGCGAACTGTTGGGTGAATATGGTGAAATAGGCAGAGTTTATTTGCAACCATCTGCCAATCGTAATAAAATAATTTTCTCCATCTAAATAATAGTTGTTATTGATCAATTTTTTTTAAATTTACAGCTAATCTTAAAAAGAGACCAGCCAAGCATTTTACTGAAGGATGGATAGAATTTGAAAGGAAAAAAGTTGCCAAACAAGTGGCAGAACTATTAAATGGAAAGCGAATTGATTCCCGAAAGCGTAGTAAATATTTTGATAGTGTTTGGAATTTAAAATACTTACCAAGGTTAATAGTATACAACATAAATATATAATTAGTTACGTAATATGCGTGTTTAATTATTTATAAATTTTAAATAATTTGTATTTATTACCTACCAATAGATAAGTTAGCTTTATTAACTTCTTAGTAGTCACACTCACAATATAAACTCATATCGTTTAAGTATTATGTGTGATTGTTCACCTAGATACAAGGCCGTAACTGAATGGGAGTTTTAGTTGTTTAAACCCTTCTGAAATTTCCATATTTATACTTAAATTATAAAATATTTGAGATAAAATCAGTATTTTAATATATAAAATAGTAAACAATCAATTTACATGACCCATTGCTTACTGTATTCTCTGTATTATAATTATTTTTATACATTTATTATTATATCCGTACTGTTCAACACATTTTTATGGATTAACTAACTTTAGTTAGGACTTCCCACCGCTATCCATACATTATTTATATACTTGTCTCAGTTCATTCTAAATTACAAAAATTAATCATAGAATTTCAAATACACATGCATGATTAATGTAGTGTAAAATTGTAAACACTAAACACCCTTTTGTGATTACTATTTTTCACATTATCAATACAAAAATCTTTTTTTTTTTTTAATAAGTATTTAAAAAACAAAAAAATGTGTAAACTTTGTTAACATAATTTCAAATAACCATACTGATAGGATGTAATGATTAAATTTATCAATTTAAAAAATATGTATTCATCAATGTATCTTATATATAATGTTACATTTTATAGATTTAAATGGGTTCACTTAAATGAACGTTTAGCCTATGAAAAAGCTGTACGCAAGCATCGTCTTCGAGCTGAAGTGTCGCAAGTAAAAAGGGAAGCTAATCATTTTTCCTCAAATATTATACGAAGTGAAAAGAAAAAAATATTTCATCAACCAAATATTAATATTAATATTCGACAAAGAATGCCAGAAGATGAGTTTTTACAAAATAAAAACAATAAACTTGAAGTTGAATCCAGGACAGAATTTTTATCTAAGCTGTTTAATTAATTAATAAACAATATTTTATACATGTAAAAAATAAACATAATTTGTTAAATGTTATTTATGTTTTAAAAGCTAATACAGCCAACTTATTTGCTGTAATGAATGATTGTTCTCTTTTATGAAGTCGTTTAGCCATGGGTATTAGTTGTTTGTTTTGTTGATGACATTTCATATGTCTGACATAACTACTCTTGTATTTAAATTTCCAGTCGCATTCAATAACTGGACATTTGTAGTTTCTTTCGCCATGGCCCACTTGAACATGTTTATTTTTGTTTCTAAGAAAAGCAAATGTTTTATTGCAGCCAGGTTCTGTACAGGTAAATCTTGGCAAGTGTTTTTCAACATGCCTCCTTATTTGAGACTTCAATAGGAACTTTTCACCACAGTTTTCACATTCAAATGGATCAGAATGATAAACAATCATATGTTTATTGTAAAATTTCCAATTGAATTTATGTGCAGACCAAGGGCATGACGGTATTACACATTCAAAACGCTTGTGTTTAAGAGAATGTTTTTCCAGATCATCACAATTAAAAAAGCCCTTTCCACATTTAATACAACGATATTTTCTAATTTTTTTTAATTGAACTTGTTTTATTTGAACTTGATGTCTGCGCAAACCCCATGCTGTATTATATTTTCGTCCACAGTGATCACAAGACAAAGGTTGTTTTAAACGTCGCTGGTTCTCGTGGGTTTCGGAAATATGCCTTTGAAGGTGTTGTTGTCGATGGAAACTGTGTTCACATTTGGTACAATTAAATTCTTTAATGCCTTTATGTTGCTGAACATGTGTTTGTAAGTGGTAGGGGCGTTTGAACTTAGAGTTACAATTTTTAAATGGACATAAATGTTCAACCATAATTAAAACTAAATTATTTTTTTAATAGAATAAGTTATTTAAATAAATAGTTATAACAATATTAACATCAACCAATTACTTTAACTTATCAAACAAAACAAAATATACATTGAACATTTAATAATAATAAAATATAAAAATTACATTTCACCATTTTAGTCTTGTAAAATGAAACTGAAGCAATGTTCGATTTTCGGTACACTATATATAGTAATAAATCATAATAAAATAAAAAAAAGATTAGTTAATAATAAATTAATAATTATTGAGCATACTTACAATTTAGGCATTTTATAATTTTCTATGACACACGAACACTAACCGTAGACAAATAGTGAAATAGACAATGTACTAATTATAAACTTTAAAACCACTGTTAGGTCAGGTTAGGTAACATGCATACGGATACTGTCCGTGTTTGGGAGGAAATAGTGCAAAAGCAGTTAATCACTCCCAGGACACGATTTTTAACCCTGAAAAAAAGGAAAGCCGAGTTTAAAGCAAAACATTTCAAAAAGCGCTTACTCGCATCGAAAATAACGTTTAACGTAGATATCAGAATCGGATAACTACAGTGTCCACAGAATACAGATATAATCTTAGATAATTCATACGGGAAACGGGATAGGACATGAGTAATGATTGTGTTGAATACACTAGGGACACCATGACAACTACAGATTACAACTACAATTACAGATTTTTGTTTATAACCATTATGCTGATAGCTGATAGCGTAAAAGTAAATGTTAAAAAATGTAAATTTTTGATATAAAAAAAAAAAGTATTTCGCTTTTGCATGATAGGTATTTGAGTAGATAATAGATATTTGTTTTCATACGACAATAAAATGTTTTATTTCATAAATAATTTAAATTTAATTATTTTATATTTTATTAAAAGACAATACTTGGTAGTCAGTAGGCACTGAAGATGATAACCTTGTATCAATTTTGTGATTTGTGTTTATTTTAATTTTTGTGAATAAAAAATATTAGTGTCAAGAACTAAAATATATAATTGTTAAAATAGAATATATTAATATAATATGTAAGTATAAAAAGAAGAGATGATACTGCAGCTGTGGAAGTGATACAGGTTTAAAGAGGATAGTGTTAAATTTTGATTAAAATTCGAATGTAATGTTAAAAAACCATTATATTGGAAAAACAATTCTAAGCGAAGTTCAGTTGAATAATATATTATGTATTGATTGAAATTTTTACAATTGTATTAAAAATATATAACTACATTTAAATTTCAACGGAAGAGTTCCAAAATTTTATTACATACTTATATTAAGTATATATGCTCATAAAATCCCTAAGCAAGTTCCTTAAATGATAGAACTTCGCTCAAAATGTTGTTTTTTTCAATTTATCTAAGTATAATATATACAATACAGGATAGGACATATACCTAGAAGCTAGAATGTAGACTAAAATTGTATGCCCCATAGTAACCACCAAAGTTTATGTTTACGTCTTAATAACTGATAACATTACAAATTGCATTAAAAAAAAAAATAATAAAAATATTTTGAATAATGTTCCATCCATAGACCTATTATGGTTCTATCATTTAGGGATTTTATGGACATATGTACTTAATATAGGTATGCAATAAAATGTTGGAATCCTTACGTTGAAATATAAATATAAATATATATGAGTATCTATTAGTTTTAGTTTTAATTAAAATTTTAATCAATACATATATTCGACCAAACTTCGCACAGAATGGTTTTTTGAATGTAATGAACTAATGATTTATTGCATTCCAATTTTAAACAAAATTCAACACAATCCTCTTTACAACTGTTATTCCACAGCTCTTTTTTTTATATTTACATATACTCTATTTTAATAATTATATATTTTTGATTTAGACACTAATATTTTTTATCCACACAAATAAAAATAAAATTGACCACTTAATTATTTTTATATTTTATTAAAAACAAATCACAAAATTGATACTCAATCTTATACATATAATGTATTACAAGGTTATCATCTTCACTGTGTACCAAGCACTGGTTTTTAATTAAATAATTAATTTGATTTTTATCCACACTAATTACTATTCATTGTATTTTTTAATAATCATAATATGGAACTTTTACATATTAAATATTTAAATTATATTTACATGTTAGAATGAAAAACATTAGAATTGTCTATTAAACATGAACAAAATTTAGGTAAAGTTATAGAATTTAACTTGCCAGACTGTGTCTCTGAAATGGAGCATGAACAGTAATTGAATTGAGAGACATACTGGGGTTGGAGGTCCTTTTTTTTTTTTTATTTTTAAATTCTCCATGGTATAGCATACACAAAATAATATTGGGGAATGTTTTTTTTTGTAGAAAGTCTTATAGTTTTTAATTTCCATTTTCCTCAATTTGAATACAGTTTGAAATTTAATTTATTACCATTACTATTTAATATTTCAATTTATCAAAATGTTATATTAGAAATTATAATTAATAAAAGCTAACAGTACATTTAGGTAAAGAGTTGAATTTAAAAAAAAAAAAAGTTCTCACGAATTCATATTATTTATTAACTATAATAAAACTATTAATATATTTTCAACCAATCTAGATTTATTCATACTCAAATTCAAATCTGTTATTTTTTATATAGTGGTCCTAAACACTATAATTCACATTGTTAGACTTAAAAGAAATTATAAATAAGTTTGCTGATAAACAATTATATTTTTTTTGTTATACCAATATAAAAAAATTAAAAACCAATTATTCAATATTGAGAAAAATGTGTATGTTTTTGATTTAATACATCAACAAAATATAAATATTATTTTTTTCGTTTTTAAATATACTTGTATTAAAAAAAAAAAAAAAAAAAAAATTGATAAATGAAGTATGAACACTAAAAAATAAATAGGTACATTATAAATTAGTAAAATATTAGTACATGTTATCATAATATAAAATAATTTAATTAAAAGGTTTGATATAAAATTTAGTCAAATTATACTTATTTCTCAATATGTAATATTTATTTCTATATTATGCATAGTTCAACAAGTAGTTGAATTATGTCAGTCTATTAGATCTTTGAACATATTTAATTATTTATTTTTATATATATGTAACATAACATATTTTTCAGTATCTTGATTCATAATATTTTAATTTAATATTCAGGAGGTCTTAAAACAGATAAAATATCTCTTGGATTTATGACATTAAATAAGTCTCTAAGATCTATTTTTCTTTTTTTTTGTTCCTTTTTTCTGGCTTGTAATACTCTACTTTGTATTTCAGATATCTATAAAAAGAATAAATATATATATATATATATATATACACAAAATATATATTGTACATTTTTTAAAAGAATTAATAAACTTTGTTTAAACTCACTTTGTTTTTTAGTTGTTTTATTTGATTGGATTTGTCTTTTATCATTGCATCCACTGTATAAAGGTTTTCATCTGTTACTAAATCTTCACAACTTTGACATAATTCTGTTTCTTCTGAGCTATTGTCAAAGTAACCAATACATTTATCGTTATAATATCCATCATCACCCAAACATATTTCAATGCTATCAATTTTTTCCAACAGGTTTTCTAATTCATCTTTAGTTTTGATAGCTTCATTGAATTCATAGCGTTTAGACTTTATATATATATTTGGTACTAAACTATTTTGGAAATAAATTTTTTTAATTGTCTCCATAAACTCATTTCTTTGAATAAATGCTGTTATGTTTGTATTCATATTATAAAGATTCTTCCAAAATAAATTAGGAAGTATAATTTCTTTACACATTTCACGAATTATAGAAGTATTTGTTTTAGTTAAATTTTTACTTCGTATGGTTTCATTGTTTATAAAGTTAATTTTATCTTTTGAGAGTTGTATGTTTGGATTTAATGAATAACATTTAGAAATTACTGGTGTTATATTAGCTGTTGATTTATATGAAGGAGATGCTTTGTTAGACTTTGGAAAACATTGATTGTTAATATATTCTGGACAAACCGAAGTATTAGATAATTTTATTTTATCTTTGGCAATTATTGATGATTCATTAGGTTTTTTAAAATTTGACATTGAATTATTAGCTGTACTTATGGTGGAAAGATTATGCTTAAAACTAGTTGTCATTGATTGAGAACTATTATTTGAATTAATAGAAGGTACATCAAGCTTATAACTTGATGTTATAATACAATCCTCTGAATTGTCATTTGATATTCTATCAGTTGGCTCATTTTTTATTTCTATATTTGGCGTAATAGTTAAATCAACTACTTCTATAGGATTAATTGTTGATAATTGTTTATTTTGTTGTATACTCGTTTGTGAAGTAGTGGGCACAAGACATGTCTTCAGGATTTCTTTAATATTTGATTGTAATGTATTAGATGTAGAATCAACAACTGAAATATTTGAAAGTGAATTAATTGATTTTTTTTTAATTACTGGTATCAATACATTAAGTTTATTTGATTGTTTTGTAATAGAAAGACAATTATTAGCTAAAGATCTAGAAAGTGTTTTTTCAATACTTGATTGTGAAGATACAGAAATATTATTTGAAGTTGTTGGAAGTATACTAATATGTTCAGTATTTAAATTTGATGTTTGTTTTAAAACGCCAACTGAATCAACAATGTTAATAGGTTGAATTTCTGAGGAAAATTTTTTATTACTTAGATTTTTTGGAATTGTAATAGACAGAGAACTATTTGCTAAAATTTTTGGCAATATTTTTTCGATACTTGATTGTGAAGAATTAAGTTTAGAGTTGTTAATTAAATTCATATTCTTGAAATTTGATTGTGATATATTTGATAAAGAAGCAGATACAGATGAAGATTTGGATGCAGATGCAGATGCAGATGCAGAAGTATTAACCAATGTCCTTGGTAACTGTGTATTTGATTGGATTTTATTGGTTAATACAATTGATTTCAATGTTGGCCTTGGCATTAAAGTATTATCATCACATAAATCAATTTGATTATTGTTTGAATTATCTATTAAATTAAGAGTTGTAACAATATTAGGTAATTATTTCAATATATATATATATATATATATATATTATATTTATTAATTAATTATAATAAATTTACCTTTTATATCAGTCTTAACTTTTTTTACTATTATATTTTCATCGTTGTTTAAAGATCTTTTTGTTGTATTTGCATTTTTTTTAATAGCTATTGGTATAGCACCAACTTTTAATGATTTTATTTCATGTAATCCGAAATGATGGAAAAAAAATTTACGAGTTATTATATCTTGGGATTCAAAATGTTTTTCACATACAACATTATTTACAGTTAATTGCAGTCCCAAAATTGAATTCCACTTATCTACTGTAATCTATATAATAAAATAAACAATACAAATCAATACAATTTGCAAAACAGATAATATAATAAAATTTAAATATTAATAATTATGAAAATTACTGATGATGGACGAAATACAGATATTGATTTTGTTAGTCTAGGAATTTTAGTACTGCCGCTTTCATAACGACTAGTACATCCTGGTATGGAACAACTTTTATCAGTATTTTCTAAGTCTATTTTGGATATTTGAGCTTTCTAAATAAATAAAATATGAAATAATAAATTAAAATCAATATTGTTATTATTATAATAGTATTTAATGCAAATGTATATTATAATTTATTGTTAACACTACAAGTAAAATTGTTATACTATTACTAATAGCAGTGACATGAATTTATTTTAATTTCTGATGTTATAGATTATTTTTTTAATTTTCATTTCATCAACACTTCAACATTATTGATAAATTCCTGTTTAAGGTAGTAGGAGCCATGTACATGTCGCATCCACTTGGTGAAATCGTGAATTTCATGAAATGGATATCCATTTCATGAAATTCGATCAAATCGTGTAAGTCATTTTTAAGTTCATGAAATGAACACAAATTTTATCCATTTCATGAAATGGAAACCTTCATTTTACACTTTGTGTAATTTTTTACAAAATTACACTTTAAGATTATTTTTTGCAGGAATTGAATTATTTAAATAAACGATTAAAAGTAAATGCAAATATGTGATAAAGTAAATTATTATATTTTTTATATTTAATTATTTAATTATTTAATTATTAATTATTATTATAATAATTTAAGGATTTATGACAACGACTATTACATTATATTTAACCGATTTATTAATACAAATACAACGTTTACTAAAAATTTACTTTTAATCATTTATTTAAATAATTCAATTCCTGCAAAAAATAATCTTAAAGTGTAATTTTATAAAAAATTACACAAAGTGTAAAATGAAGGTTTCCATTTCATGAAATGGATAAAATTTGTGTTCATTTCATGAACTTAAAAATGACTTACACGATTTGATCGAATTTCATGAAATGGATATCCATTTCATGAAATTCACGATTTCACCAAGTGGATGCGACATATATAATTAGGAGTATTGTATAGGCAATATTATATATAAATACTGGCTAACAGGCATTTATGTCAGTGTGAAAGGTAAACGAACATTAGTGCGAGTGTATGATTGTACATTGAGTTGTTAGATTAGACATTTTCACACACACAAGTACATGTCAACCAATTTGATTTTACCAAATTAACAAACACATAAAATATGACTAAAGCCCAATAAGCTAGACATAATAGTGAAACTTTAGTTTGAAGATTTACATTTTGAAAACAGATGTGAATTTTTTGTTATATTTTAGATTCTGAGCGAAACGAAGAATGTATTGGTTTTACAATGTGTAATATTTTTTTTTTTTTTTTTATTTTGAAGACACTTTTACTACCCAAAATAATACTCTGATTTGCACAAATAAGGTATGTTTCCGGTAGCAAAGTGGATCTAGTTGGTACTTTATTTAGGTCATTTTTCGAATTTCTCAAAATTGACCCTAAGTAGTAGAAAAAACGACTAAAAAATGACGAGAAAACGGCATTTTTCACGAATTCAATTTCAATATTTCACGATAACTTGGACAATTTTTAAGTTAATGACTTGAAAATTATTTTGGAATTTCACATAGCGATTATATATATAAAATTTTGGAACCATTATGTTAATTTTTCTACAAAATATTAGACTTTGAATATTTAGTAAAATTCTCATTTTTATGTTAATGTTTGATAAAATTGGCAATTTTTAGAATTAAGGTCTGAAAATTTTACTGAAGTATAGTTACGTATTACTTAACATCATATCAAAATATTTAAAAAATCCCATGTCTCAATTTTTTTTTATAGCTGTTTAAAGTTGATATTTTTAGTTTAACAAATATCGAATGTAAAAATTTTAATCAATACCTATATTATCTAACTTAACTTCGCTCAAAATCGTTTATTCGAATGCAATGGTTCATTGCATTCAAATTCTAATTAAAATTAAAAATTATGATTTGCACACCTGTATCCCTGCGGCAGGATTATCCCTTCCCTTTTTTGTCTTGCTTAAAGCGATTTTTGATATGCCAATTTATTATTGATAAAACTAATACGAGTATAGTTTCTTATATATTATATACTTAATTACAAAGTAAATTAATTGAATATCAAAAAGAATACAATAGAATAATAAAAAATATAATTAATTTCCTAGATAAATTTAGTTATTATGATTTTTATATTAAAAAAAAAAAAAATGTATGTTAGAAATATGAGATAAAAAATTATTTCTCCATTAAACCCAAATTATTATAATATTATTATACTTACAGATATAGAATCAGGAGTAACAATATATAAATTTTTTGGTAATATTATTGATTTCATTTTCATTTTTGATTTCGATTCCATATCATTATTATCTATGGTATCATTGGCTAAAGGTTTTTTAACTTCTGAGATTGTAGTTTTAGGTCTTATTATCTGTGTAGTACTGCATTTATCTATCAAAATTATAAATAGGTACTTAGATATTAAAATTAATATATAGGTAATAAGAACCATTATTTTTGGATTACAAAAATATATATTTAAATATTTATATAAGTTTATTTTTTTTTATTATTATTATTATTCAATTTTATGATTTTTGTTAATGGTTATTGTGTAAAAGGTGTGTTAAGTCATGAAATCAAATAATTATGTGAGTAATAGAACCAGATACACATACTTAGATTGGCCTGTACAAAATTAAAATATAGGTATGGCTCGATTATAATAAATATACAAAATGTATATAAATATGAGTTTGATAATATTAATACATAATATGCATTTAAAAACTTTTTAAATAAAAATATTTGTACCTATTAGTACATATTAAATCCCTAGCATAATTCTGTATTAAAGTTTATAATATGAATGGAGTGTAATTCTCATATTTATTCGTAACATTATTATTCATTATACATTAAATTACAATATAATAAATAATATTTATTAAAGAATCAAAAATGTATAAAACATATAATTCATAATAATGATATACTAAAAATATATTTAATCAATATGCTAATAGTTATCTTTGTTTCAAAATTCTCTATAACCATACTGATTGATTATATAATTTAGTCTTTAATTAAATAAAATAAATATTATCACCAAATTATTATTATTTCTCATTAGTCATTACTGTAATTGAATCGCTAACTGCAGATAGAGGACAAGTCCATTTTTATCAATTTTGATTTTATTATCATTTTTCATTAAGCACGCGTAAATACATCGTTTACTGCAGATAGGAGTTAAATCCGATTATCAAAGCAATAATAAACTGTTTGGAAATTATTGTTTACTATAGAAAGGGAACATGTCCATATTTGGTTTTTGATCATTCCTGAAAATTAGGAAAAGTGGAATTGTCCCCTTTCTGCAGTTAGCGATTCAATTATAATATAAACAATGAATATAATTAAAACAATTACTGTGTCTTAACTTTATTAGATATTTTATATTATTTATTAATATGCATTAAATTTCATGGTATGTTTATTTTAAATATAAACAAGACTGGAAGATTTTCATAACTGTAATACGTAGTATTTCTGATTAAAAGGTTCAGTTTTTAATATTAGTTTTTGTTTAAATAATTATTTTCCTGTAAATTTGCTTAGAAAAAAACTATTTAGTCCTTAAATTATTTAGTGATTGTAATTATTTACATTGCTACTTTTGTTATTAGAATATCTACTTATTTATTTTTTTATTTTTTTTAATTATTCATTTTGTATTTAAAATATAACATTATCACTCACCATTACCAAGAAATAATGTGGGAATTGCTTCTGGTATTAGTCTATTTTTTTTTTTGGCATTTACGAACATGCAATCCTCAAAATGGATTCCACATACTCGTAAATTGATACTGATTTTTCTATGAGGTTCTATCAAATGCTGAATTTTACAATTTTCTATCCAGATATCCAGAATTTCTCTAGTGCGAGGATAGCCAAAAAAACTAAGTATGTTTGAATTTGAATATCTGTTATTGCAATTCTTAACGGAACACAACACTCCCTTTCCTTCAAGAGGGTTCTTTAAACAAGAATATTAAAATTGTAAAAGAAAATTAAATATTTAATTAAAAATATTTATTATTAATATATTCTAATATTAAACGAGAAGTATTCGAAAAGTAAGGATTGTTTGCTATATTTCAATAATGACATGTCAAAATTTAGTTTAATTTGTACAGGTCATGTAGATGTGCACTACCCGTGAAAGCTATTGCAGTTGTTTTGAATCAATTCACCTAACCTCCAACTATGAAATTCACATTGTGATAAGATTTTTATGTGTAAAACAATCTTCGGTTGCTGAATTTCATCAGAAATTGAGACTAGTTTATGGACTTACAGTCCATGAGTTAGGTCATTAATCATCAATTGATGATCAGATCACAGTTTTTGGTCACCTTGAGAAACAATTTCATTGGTCTGCAATTCTGCATACTGGGTCTGTCACTCTGTTCTTCATCATGTTCATCACATTTTTGAAATTACAACACCGTTGTCTAACCTTTCTTTCACTCATTAATGTAAGTCCATAGACTAGGCACAATTATTAATTACTAGAGCCAACCACAAAATTTTTATCACAACGCGAATTTCACAGTTGGCAAGAGCAACAATTGTCAAGAATATTGTTTTCTGCATGCATGGACAACCAAATAACTATTGAATCAAAACAATTACAATAGTTCTCACATGTAGTGTATGTATGAACTAGCACAAGATTAACTGTATTTCAATGAAACAATATTAAAATAAAAGCATACAGCCCTTACGTTTTGAATACATCTCGTAATAATAATAAAAATGACTACCAGATAAATTAACTGTAATAGACAATTCATATAATTTTATGGTTCTAAGTAATAAACAATTAATAATAATGTTATGCATAAATCATAACAATTATTAATATTTAAAATAAAATAATACATAGATAGTAGTAGTTTAATAATAAATAATTGTGTAAGTACATAGTTTAAATATTTTGTACAGTTAAACAAATTAATTATTATAAACTTAATTTTAACTTTAAACATTAATCGAATAAAATGAAATTATGAATACATTGTTTATAGTAAACCATATTATGTTCACACTATACTCTGTCCAGCTTAAGTTTAACCACTCGTCAGACGATATTTGGTCGCAACCGCGCATTCCTCTCTTAAAATTCTAACAGCTAGCGCTCTGGTGTCGAATGTCACAATACGACTCGCTGTATACGTAATAATCTGAATGACACACTGTATTATACATTATGCTTCAAATTATACTATTTTTGTAATGACTCTATATACACGCGGCCGCCGCCAACAAACGAGGAGTAACAACGATCATCGACAACGACAACCAATCACAGAGGACCGGGCCTACCTAACCGAGTCTACGACCGCTCCGTGTCTCAGTCGTATGCGCGTACATGGTTAAACTTAAGCTGGGCAGAGTATACAAGGTAAGACTAAAGCTGGATAATCTTATGTTAAAATATAAATTTCCTCATGATGCAAGTAATATATCAGTATATATTTTACACTAATTTTTAAAATTCTAACTCTTTTGATATATAAAACTTTTCTTTTTTAAAAGCCTATACTTATTTTTGTGCATGATTCAAATAAATATACATTTTTTAATTAGATAACTTTGATATTAAATTTTTTTTTTACCACAAAAATTTATTAATTTACCTATCTTCAATATAAATAAAAAACAACTGTTACAACTTGAATAATGCTGGATAATCTTTGATATTAGAGGTATTATATATTTTGTATCATTTTTTAAAACGTTAGCTTTCAAAGTATGCACAATAAAACTTAAATTTATTTAAATAACAGCATTTTTTTACAAGATTAGAATGAATCAAATTTATTAAGTAACTTTGATATTTAAACTTTTTTCTATCTTATAATTTGGCTGTTATAAAAATTAAAATTATTTTTTGTTATTAAATTACAAGATACTATATGGCTGTAAATCAGTCAATTTTTATGATAGAAAAGATTTATTAAAGTTTCTTAAATATTATATCTATTCAAATTTTGTATATAAAATAGGTATTGGTATTGGTAATAGGTATAAAAAATATCTAGTTCTATTGTGAATGTGCATTGTGCATACTGGTACACTTCTGACATGAAAAAATTTCCATTTTAATATAAGATCATCCGGCTTAAATATTTAGTGGTACCTCTTAGCATGAACTGTATATAATAAAATCATTAGATTAAAAAGATTTAATTTAGTTCTTTGTTTACTTTTTTCTTAAATTGATCAATGTTAGACATTTTGATATTTTTCTTGTTACAGATAGTATTTGTAGATGGTCTCTTCTTCGGTTTATGATCACTGTAATTAAACCTACTATCAAATTTCTTTGGTTTCATTTTCCTGGAAGATCGCCTTGGTAATCCTAAATTATTAGGATTAGAATTTTCAAGTTCCATCCCGCTGGTATTTATTTGTTGATTATTTTCCATAAGCATTACAAGATTTGGATAAACTTCACTAAAATTCATAAATTTTATAAAATTAATATTGTGTGAAATTTAAATATCCAATTAATATTAAAAGATCTTATGTATAATTTAAATGTGGTTATGTATGCATTTTTAATTAGAGTAAATAAAAAAGCAAGGGAGTGGATACAGGTATGGAAAAGATATACAGGTGTGCAGTCATGGTGTTTAATTTTAATTATAATTTGAATACAATGGCAAACCATTTCATTCGAAAAAACAATTCTGAGCGAAGTTCCGTCACATAATGCCGTTTTTTCATAACATTTTCGATTTACTAAAAATATCAAATTTAAACAGCTAAAAAAAAAATTGAAACTAGGGATTTTTATGTAAATAAAAAATATACTTCAGTAAAATTTTCAGACCTTGATGCCAAAAATTGCCAATTTTATCAAACATTATATACCTAAGAACAAGAATTTTGCGAAATATTCTACGTCCTATATTTTGTGGAAAATTTAACATAACGGTTCCAAAATTTTACCACATATATATATATAACTTATGTGAATACCTACCCAATAAAATTTTTAGGTCTCTAACTTCAAAATTACTTGACTTATCGTAAAATATTGAAACCGAATTCATCGAAATTTAAGTTTTCGTGAAAACACAATTTTTTCATCATTTTTTTTTTCATTTTGCCCTCAAGCTAATTCTAGAGAATTAGAAAAAATCACCTAACAATATTATCACCGAATGGTTCGATAATTCTCATTATAGACCTTATGGTCTTTGATCTATGATCTTTGATCAATAATCTATGATCTGTGATATGGCCAAC
The DNA here is from genome assembly GCA_021307375.1 of Tetraneura akinire. Lineage (NCBI taxonomy): Eukaryota > Metazoa > Arthropoda > Insecta > Hemiptera > Aphididae > Tetraneura > Tetraneura akinire. The sequence goes on along the minus strand of JAIUCT010000019.1, from coordinate 4,320,233 downwards.
TCTAGGGAGGTGCTCAAAGAAATATTATAAGATTTACGATGGAAATTTCTGTTTATAGATGTTTGCTATTAGTTACAACAATATTATTATTTTGGTTGCTATTAGTAACAATAATATTTATATTATCACTATGGTTACTATTATAAACAAATGTAGCTGATGAATCAAATTCGTCGAAGGAAAAATGTCATTTTTTCGTCCTTTTTTTGTGTGGCATGGGGTCAATTTTGAGAAATTCGAAAAATGACCTCAATAAAGTACAAACTTCATCCAATTTGCAATCGAAAACATATAACGTTCGTAAAAAATTGAAGCATTATTTCGGGTAGTAAAAGTGTTTTCATACATAAAAAAAAAGACCACACATCATTGTAAAATCAATACTTTCTTCGCTTCGCTCAGAATCTAAAACAATTTAACAAATTAAAAGAAAACATATTTTTGCAAATATTTAATTTATTAGTTTCATGTTGTTAAAAAAAATTATTTACAAAAGTAACTACATATTAAATTATCTATTTATCTATAAAAAAAATACTAAAATGATTAAGAACTGTTTAATTAGGTATAATGTTACTTTAATCTATAAACAACTTTATGAAAATAAAAATAGTTAGTTTACGATAATTGTTTACACTTAATATATTTGGACAAAACAAAAATAATTAAGTTATTATCTAGTTAGATGTAATATTAAATAATACACGTTCACATGCTCTCCAATCATTTTACTATTAATTAAATAGTTTTGCTCATGCACAATATAACTTATATTTAATAAACAACCACAATATTAAATATTAATGATTTTTCATGAATTTTGGTAGTTTAATCAATTTTTAAAGTAAAAATGCAGCAGAGTTATAGCAATTTAAATTTATTCGATAATTTCACAAAAATTTGTAACATTTTTGTTTTACTATTGTAATTTGATCCATGTATAGATATGATAGTATAACTATGAAATATCAATTTTTTTATAGTTTTTTTTTTTGGAAAAACAGGATTTTTAATGCAGTGAAATTAATTTATTAAGAATGAAATGAAATTATTTTAAATAGATAAATGATAATTTAAACTCTGAAAAACATAAAAATATGATATACCTTAAAAAAATACTCAAATTGTACTCCATTATGATTAAAAAATTATATTCAGTTATCCTTAAAAATTATTTATTTATTACAATGGTAATTTGAGCGTCAATTAGTTAATTGCATTCTATTTTTATTTAAAAAATTTTTTGAAAATTAATAGGTAGGTCAGTATACACAATAGTTTCCAAGTGACTCCCACAATTAATTTAATGGCTGAAGAACAACGTGTCATTTTATTGATCCATGTGTTCCTAACAATAGATTTTCAAAAATTCCATAAAAATAATTCTAATCTATGATTGTACTGGTGTAATGGAACATATACAAGATGTTTAACAATTCTTCAATTTTTCTCTAGTGCAGTGGAGTAGCTAGGATTTCCTTAAGGGGTTATTCCTTATTAGATTCTGAGCGAAGCGAAGAATGTATTGGTTTTACAATGATGTGTGATTATTTTTTGTTTTTTTTTTTTTATGTCTGTGTACAAAAATACTACCCGAAATAATGCTCCGATTTTCACGAATAGGGTATGTTTCCGGTAGCAAAGTGAACGTAGTTGGTACTTTACTTAGGTCATTTTTTGAATTTCTCAAAATTGACGCTATGCGGTAGAAAAAACGGCGAAAAAATGACGAAAAAACTGCATTTTTCGCGAAAAATGAAATTTCGACGAATTCGATTTGTATATTTCACGATAACTCAGGCAATTTTTAAGATAGAGACCGGAAATTTTTTTTGGATGTTCACATAGCTACTATATATATGTGGTATAATTTTGGAACCGTTACATTAATTTTTCTCCAAAATATAGGACTTTGAATATTTCGTAAAATTCACGTTTTTACGTATATAATGTG
>JAIUCT010000019.1:4303185-4318269 GCA_021307375.1 Tetraneura akinire | reverse complement strand
TCAGATGTAAAAGTGGATGTAGATGGTACTTTATTTAGGTCATTTTTCGAATTTTTCAAAATTGACTATAAGCGGTAGAAAAAACTTCGAAAAAATGACGAAAAATGAAATTTCGACGAATTCAATTTCTATATTTCTCGATAACTCGGGCAATTTTTAAGATAGAGACTTGAAAATTTTTTTGAGTGCTCACATAGCTATTATATATATGTAGTAAAATTTTGGAACCGTTACATTAATTTTTCTACAAAATATTGGACTTTGAATATTTCGTAAAATTCACGTTTTTACGTATATAATGTGTGATAAAATTGTCAATTTTGGGTATTTTAGTCTGAAAATTTTACTGAAGTATACTTACATATTACTTAACATCATACTAAAATATTAGAAAAATCCATTGTCAAATTTTTTTTTATAGCCGTTTTAAGTTGATATTTTTAGGAAAACGAAAATCTTAGAATCCATACGTATAAATATTCTGAAAACACTTTCACTACCCGAAATAACCCTTCCATTTTCACCAATAGCTAGTTTCAGATGTAAAAGTGGATGTAGATGGTACTTTATTTGCAAGCCCGTATCCAGGGGGGGTTTAGGGGTTCCCCCCCCCCCGAAATTTTTAAAGTAGTTTTATATTTATAATATAACAGACTAACTACATATATAACTACGTATAATATAATCATTTATTTTTACTTCATATATTAAAAAATTTTAACCCCCCCCCCCCGAAAATTCATCCTGAATACGTGCTTGTTTATTTGAGTCATTTTTCGAATTTCTCAAAATTGACTATAGGCGGTAGAAAAAACGAAATTTTGACGAATTCAATTTATATATTTCACGATAACTCGGGCAATTTTTAAGTTAGAGACTTGAAAATTTTTTTGGGTGTTCACATAGCTATTATATATATGTGGTAAAATTTTGGAACCGTTTTTAAATTTTTTTACTAAAACTTATAGCTGTTTTAAGTTGATATTTTTAGTTCAAACGAAAATTATAATCTGACTGAACTTCGCTCAGAATCGTTTTTTCGAATGCAATGGTTTATCATTGCATTCAAATTCTAAGTAAAATTAAACGCTATGATCCGCACACCTGTATCCTGTGCGGCAGGAGTATCAGCTCTTTTTTTTTGTATTACATCTCCAACTGTATTATTTTGACTTATGGATGAATCCATTAAGTCTTAAGTGACTAATAGCATTTTTAAGATATATTATTATTTTTCATTTTAATGTCGAAAAACTCTTTTTCAGATTCACACGATATAACAGGTATAACATTGCAAATATTTGAAGGAGTTTAAATACATTTGGTAAAAGGACTTTATTGCACTTTTCAAATGCGTCAAGAACTAAGTTTTTCTAAATGTGTATACCATTACTTCATATCTGTTTCAATATCATTTGAATTAAATTTACGTAAATCTTTGTTTACTTGTTGATTATAATTGTTATTAGAAATAACAAAATAAAAGCCAGTTTTATGGTGTGTAATAATAGGTTATTAATTTGTTGTACTAAATTATTCACAAATGAGAATATTATCATAAAAATAATTTGACAAGTTAAAATTAAAACAATTAACAAAGGTATACCTACACAATAATATATGTTACGGTCGAAGGGGGGTGTCATAACAACCAAACACCCCCTAGTATACACCACTGTTCTAGTGCATATACATTTAAAATAATTTGTGTTACACAGGTATACACAATTTGAAATATTTCAAATTATTATATTATATTCTTTGGATGGGTAATTATAATAAAATATATACTAGTATATTAGATTTTGTAACTAACATTACCTGGAAATATGTTATAACCTAATAACAATAAACACTGACAATAAACTAATGCATTATAGAATTCCAATAATGAAACAAAAAATCAGTTTGTGGAACATTTTATAATTATTACTATAATGTACCTATGTTTAAAGTTTTATTTATTATATTTGTAATGGAAAACTAAAAAATAAATACCTACCTATTAATAAAAATTACAAATTTTCTATTAAAAAAAAAATCTTTATTTTGTATGTTTATTTTAATGAAAAGGGGTGAAGACCTAACATTTTATACGTCAAATTTTTTGACGTATACTCAAAACTTTTTTTTACAACTACGTCACTGATTATGAGCTGTAGCACTATCTTATTATCAAATTTTCTCTATCGAATGGAATGACATCTAATATCATTAATTAAGTTAATTATATTTGATAGGATTGTAAAACCTATCTTTGCAATTTAAAAATAAATATATAATAGAAAAATGTCAGAAATTTCCTTGAAAAATATTAAATAAATATTAATATTCAATAACAAAAAAAAATTGAATTACTAGAGATGCTATACATCCCGTAATTTGTAACCGTGTCATGGTGTCCCCGTAACTGATAAAATATCATAAAAATGTCATTCATTTTGAAATTCTTACCCCGTATGTCCCATAAAAGTATAATACATCATCTAGGTAGCTATATTATATTTTTAAATATAATATACTAAAATATAATAGTATAAATTACTTTTTTAAAATAGGAACAGCATATCACCAAAAAAATCACTTATATTCCAATTTGAAATAATTATTTGAAAAAATGATCACTGCATAAACAATGTTACTCCAAACAGCGACTAATTTAAAAAAATTTTCATAAATGATTTCTAGGGAACCTATAAATAAAATACAGTTTTTATTAATAATAAATTAAAAATTCTAATTAATTAATATTAATTAATAATTAGATAAATCAAGAATTTATTATAAGTGTAAGTTAGTATGAAAATGTTAACTAGAGCTTAAATATTATATTATTTTAATTTTAAATATATTTATATTTTTTTAACAAATTCATAATACTGATACTGTGTTGCATAAAAATTTGGTTGCTCAAATAATTATTAAATGTTTATTGGTACCCTATATATTAAGATAAAGGACCATTAGTTAATTAAGTACCCAATTTCTGCCTTGTAAATAATAAACAGGCTTAAAAATTTTGCATAAAATAAAGCGACTGTTTTTTATACAATCCAGCATCAGCATTCATAAGATATTTTATTTTTAACCTTGGGTTAAATTTGTGATTTAAATCAAACGCTAATACCAAGAATCAATATGATTAATCTGAATTAAATTAACAAAAAAGAATAATTTGAATTTATATACTATAGCAAAGTAAAATAGATATTATAGGTTAGGTATACTTTTCCACTTAACTTTAAAAAAGTTAAAATCATGAAAATTTAATTATTTTGAATCGTGAACTAAAATTATGCTATTATACCTACATCAAGGGTCACCAAATGGCGGCACGCGATTTAATTTTATATGGCCCGCATAGGAGATAAAATACGATGCATATTGTTATTTCTTATATTCGTATTTTTTATAATTTGGTTTTTACATATAATAGATAATAGAAGATATTATAGGAATATTATAATTATTATTACAATATTATAGCTGGTGGAGAATACCAGATCGCCCGAATTATATTTATAATTTGTACTAGTTTATTGATTATTGAATTTCCCCGATACGACACATGACATGCAGTTATCGGTAATCCGCGTTGCCATATATAAGTTTGTTTTGAACTTTATTTTGTAATTTTTTTCGTATTTAATTATCAAATAACAAAGTAATAAATTTTCACTAATCATACTACAAATTTTAAACAACTGGTTAAGAGCGAGACTTGTCATTTTCACATTAAAACAATAATTTTGTGTCATTTTTTAAAAAAAATTTTCACAATGAGTTTTAATGACCCTTGAAAATTTCTAGTATTTCTAATTTGGCCCTTCCAAAAAAATAATTGGTGACCCCTGACCTACATCATATCTATTATCAAATTAGAATCACTATTAATTATTATTTTACATCAACACACAGACCACTCGTTCTTACCGCAATGATTACTGATTAGTAACAACAGGTCAACAGCAAAAACATTAATAGTTAATTTACGCGATTTTAAAAATTAAATTAATACAAAATACAAATATAGATAATATAAAATACAAGACGTAGACTGAAACTGAAATTAAACTTCAATATCGTAATAAAGACAATAGTAAAAAGTAATTTAATATTGTATTATCGAAGTTATTATGAAATTAAAATAAATATTTTAAAATTTGTAAATGTTTAAACGTATTTAAATTAAAAATGAAAAAGTAGTCACCAGTCCCGTTTCACTGATCAGGTAAAATGGTAAATACTAAATCGTAGATGAATCTATATCACAATATTACACGGGTGGTAAAGGAGTCATAAAAGGTGTAATCACTAATCACAATGTAATCTGCTTGTAACTATTATACCATGAAAACAGACTTGTAATTTGAATTATACTACCATAACCATAGTACCATTACTACTGTACTATGCGAATGCGAATGCGACAAAGAATAAGAATACCAAACTAAACAATAAACACCATGTTTTTATTAGCAGCTGACACATTTTGAAAAGATAAGCAACAACATTAAGTTGGGTTAGGTATTAATATAGTAATATCACAGATAACATAAAACCAGATAGCCGACTCTTTCGTTTAGTGGGGTATAGGGTAGTTGCCAGAAAAATGATAAGAAAATATTTTCTAACAGAGCACGCAGTAATACCAACGTTGAGAAACTAAATGTCAGAATAAATAACCAAAATTAAACGTATAAATGTTATTAATGAATTGGTATCAGAATTTATTTAAAATGTATCCGATATATCTTAAATATTTATATTATAATACTTCACTCGAAGTAGTCAAGTATGTCTTTTTTTATTATTATAACTAACTATTATTATAAACATTTTTTTGATCAATTGTGAAACATTTTAGTTCTAAGTTAAACGACGAATGTATTGGTTTTACAATGCACATTTTTATTTTTATTATAATAATAAAATATTTAATTACTTAAAATAGGTATTACCATTATCCACGAAAGTATCCAATCCACTAAACTAATACAATGTTCTTTATAACTTCACAATATTATTTAAGTACAATCTTTATAATATAATTAAAAACTTATGTTTGTCAAATGTCATTATATAAATATCATTTATAGTATTGAGTACTGTTCAATTGCCATGTGAAATTTTTAATTAAAATGTATTTGAAATGTATTACTTTTAAAATGTATTTTAAAAGCGTTTACGTATCTTAAACATTAAATTATGGTAACATCAATTAATTCTTTTTATGGGTTGGCAACACTACAACTGTCAGAATTATTGCAACAATATTCTTATCATTTTTCTGGCAACTACCATTCTCCCCGTTTAGTGATACTTCGACCTCCCTCAGATCAGGCTGCCATATATAATAAATTTAATTACAGTACATATTTTTCTACTCTGTAGTCATTAGTTCATTACTTCATTGGTCGTGTTCATGGCTATAAACTTATATAGTAGTATAGTACCTACTACCCAAGGTTTATAGATAAACCTTGCCTACTACCATTGATTATAGAATATTCTATAATCAATGCTACTACCTACAAGCCACGGTTTAAGATATATCTTAAACCGTGCTACAAGCTACAACCATAATCATTATTGCAATCATGACAAAATAGATAAGTATGACGGCAAAAATCGTGTTTTAGTCCAATCACGAGCACCACGCCTACGGCCTACTGTAGTTCGCCTCATTTAATTGGTTATGATATGCATTCAAAATAAATAAATATATATATACAATTTTAAACTTAACTTATATAATAATTATTATAGTTTTTTAGAGTTATTTGTTATTATTTTATAATTTATATTATATATTATATTAAAATTTAAACTATGTATTATGTAAGTAATAAGTATTATTTTACAATTTTGTGCTTACTGCTTACCGTTACCATGCAATTAATGTTCATTTTCATTACTGTTTATATTGATAAGTTATTGATAATATAAAGAACCAATGATATGTGGCGAACTGAGTTGGTTTAGAAACTGGACAGGTCGGGGAACGTATGGTATGGTATACGCGCGGGTATGCGTATCAATTAAGTTGCCGTCATACCCATCTATTTTGTCATTTGTCATGATTGCAATATTGCAAATGCAATTCTATAAATCAGAGAAAATATAAATATTATAATAATATACAATAAGTCAATAATTATATTATTTTGCCATTAATAATATTTAATATTGAAATTTGAAAGCATAATATACGGTTCAAAGGTTAGGTTATAAAACCTAGGCATTACAAAACAAAGTAAATTAGTTTTGTTATGCACCTAACCACATAGGTATTTAAATACCTAGTTTAATAGTCGTATAATCTGTTATAATATTAGAAATATAAAATATAGACTACCTATAGAGTTTAGCTTTAGCGATTTTATTTTAGACTTTGTTTATCTGGTTTTTGGTTGCTTTATTTTCTAGTTCTCTACATGGAAATATAATTAAGTATTCATACAATACCTTTTATTATACCATGTAATAATTTGTCGAAATAAAATACTTTTTAAATCTACAATTTATCGTATTTAATTTTTATACCACATACAATTGGACGTAGTTAAAGTATATTATTAATTACTATATGATTTGTAATCTTCAATAATTAAAATAATATATTATAAAAACACATTGTGCTAAAACTAAAAAAGCTAGACTGCTCGAAGTTAGCATATACAAATTATTAATACATATTATGTATGAAAACAAAATTACGACCCGAAATAATGCTCCGATTTTCACGAATAAGGGTATGTTTCCGGTAGCAAAGTAGATGTAGTTGGTACTTTATTTAGGTCATTTTTCGAATTTCTCAAAATTGACCCTATGCGGTAGAAAAAACGGCATTTTTCGCGAAAAATGAAATTTCGACGAATTCGATTTCTATATTTCACTATAACTCAGGCAATTTTTAAGATAGGGACCTGAAATTTTTTTTGGATGTTTACATAGCTATTATAAATATGTGGTATAATTTTGGAACCGTTATGTTAATTTTTCTACAAAATATTGGACTTTGAATTTTTCGTAAAATTCTCGTTTTTACGTATATAATGTTTGATAAAATTAGCAATTTTGGGTATTTAGGTCTGAAAATTTTACTGAAGTATACTTACATATTACTTAACATCATATTAAAATATTAGAAAAATCCCTATTCTCAATTTTTTTTATAGCTGTTTTAAGTTGATATTTTTAGTTCAATCGAAAATTATAATCTGACTGAACTTCGTTCAGAATCGTTTTTTCGAATGCAATGGTTTATCATTGCATTCAAATTCTAAGTAAAATTAAATGCTATGATTCGCACACCTGTATCCTGTTCGGCAGGAGTATCAGCTCATCTTTTTTTTATCGATATTTAAAATTAATAATGTATGTTCTATGAATTATTATTATTATTTATTTCAAAAAAACAATAATTATTATTATTCCATGACATCAAACACATCAATCGTTTAGCTACATTATAATATTCTACATCTATTATACATTTATACTCTATGGCGATGGACATCATATAATTTTTATAATATTTCTTAAAAATTTGCGACGCTTATATTTTATTTTACTATTATTTTTATATATATTCGTGTAAACATTTTTTTGTTATACCTACTTATTATTTAACATTTTATTTATTTTAACGTAGTTGCAAGTTTATAAATAAATGAATAGTCGAAAATGAGTCAAAATATAATTCAATCACGTATGAAAGTACACGTCAGTTCAACAATCGTCAACTGCTAAGGAAATGCAAATTCCGTGCTGGACATTATAATAAAGGTAAGTGAAAAAATTATACAAAGATAGTATTAATAATATTTTAAATAAAATATAATAATTTCCCTGTGTATTACTATATTTATTACATTTGTTAAATATAATAATTTTAAAGAAAATATGAATGAAATATAAAACTAAATATAATATTCAATCTGTAAATTTATTTATTTAATTTTTGTAGTTTTTAATAAAATTTTAAATTTTACATAGGTAATAGGTATTAGTTTTTAATTATTATATTATGCAATTAATATTGTGTTCGTTTAAAGTTTATAAACTTTCTGAATTTATTATAACATAATTTCTATATTTTACGATAATTTAATGATCGGGCAATATTGAAAGTAGAGACGTGAAAATTTTAATGGTTAGTTATTGGTGTCTAATTGTTACATGAACTTTTCGTGAAAATATAGAACTCTTGTAATTTTTTAACATTTTTAATTTTATCTAGATATTTAAGATTATTCGTAAAATTTTTAACATTATGTTTAATTAAATTGTTAATTTTGTAGTTGGAATTCTAAACATCATATTGAAGTACAGTGGCGTAGTTACGGGGGGGGAAGGGGTGTAAGGGGTTTCCACCTCTCCCAGAATTTTTTTTTTTATGATATTTAATTATTACGTACCCAACATATTACAGTAAAATGATATTTTCATTTTACTATGGTTAGATATATGAATATTACGAACGTTGAACATTATTAAAAATTTACTATAAATAATATTCTGCATTAATCTTAATTTATAAAGTTATAGTAATTTTGAAAATTGTAAAGATAATATTAATTTGATCATAGAATTTATTGTTATTCGTAGATATATAAATAATCGAAAACAGTGATAACGACTGGTTCTAATCCTTTAACTTCCAACACAATTATAACTTAGACTTTTGACAATTATTTGAATTTTATTTGGTTTTTGGCTTATTTCTTGTTCGAGGTGTATCATTGAAGTTAACACCCCTCCCAGAAAAAAATTGTATCTACGCCATTGTTGAAGTATCTTCACTTATCGATTAACTTATTTCCAAAAAGTTACAAAAATATACAGTATCAATTTATCTTATAGCTCTATTTATTTCAACGGTGCAATAAATCTATGTCCTAAAACCAAACAGCTGTTATGAAACTACATTATACGTTTATATATTATATCTATATTCTATGGCGATGGAGCATTATATATAGTTATTGTAATATTTTTACAAATTTCAAACGTTTTTATTTTATTATTTTTGTTTTTATATTATATGTGTTTATACACATGTTTTATTGTTATAATATTTTAACATTTTATTTATTTTTACGTTGTTATACAAGGTAGTTAATTAAATGAATACCTAGTCAAAAATGAGCCAAAGTAGAATAAAGTCGTATTACAATACTGGTGAATTCAATAACCGTCAACTGCTAAGGAAATGGATTTTCCGTGCTGGACATCACAATGAAGGTAAGCGAAATATTATGAAAAAATAGTAAATAATATTTTAAATAATTAATATAAACGATAATATAATTTCGTTGTGTATTAAAATATATTTTATTATAATTGATAAATAAAATAATTTTAAAGACAATATGAATAAAATTCGTAATATACACATATTTAAAATTATAAATAATTTTCAATAATCCTGTAAAATTATTAGGTAGGTATTTATTTTATTTAAATATTAGTTTTTAATATAATATTAAATAGTAAATATTGGTTGTTATATTATGAAACCATGGTATATTGGTTAACGCTTTTCCAAAAAATTACAAAAATCTCCATTCTCGATATTTATTATATAATTTTTTAAAGTTGATATATTAGTAAAATTAATAATCTATAATAAGTATTTATATATTTTCTAATTATTACTAAATATTTATTTCAATAATCTATATCACGAAACCAATTAGCCATTAATCTACATTATATATCAATATTTTATGGAGATAGAACATCATATTATAGTTATTATTTTTTTAAAAAATTGTAATCTTTTTATTTAATATTTTATCTTTATAAACGTATTATTGTTATACATTTTAAACAATTTATTTATTTTTACATAGTTACAAGTATACAATCAAATGAATAGTCAAAAATGAGTCAAACTAGAACCACGTAGTACTCGTCAATTGATAAGAAAATACAAATGAATGTGCTGGACATTATAATAAGGTTAGTCAAATATTATAAAAATATAGTAAACCATACAATAAATAATATTTTTAAACATTTGTATTTGAAATAAAAGATAAAAATTTGTGTTCTGTTATTGTTTTTTACTATTATTAAATAATGCAATTATTTATGCCTGTAGTTTGATTAAATTAATATGTTTTATTTAAAATTTAAAAATAATATTCAATCTGTAAATTTATTAATTAAGTACATGTTTAATTTTTTTTATTATTTTATATTTTAAATTTTAAATAATTTATATTAATTATTATATTATGCAATAATTGTGTTTGTCACTTTAATTCATAATAATATAATGAATTAAAAAACTATGGAAATAATTGTAATTATCATCTTTCTCCTTAAGTTTTTTGCTTTGTTTTTCTATTAAATTTCATAGGGTGACATATATTACACAGTTATTGACATATTGTAGACATTTAGAAAAATTGTTAAACTGTGTTTTTGATTATTGAGGATAGTTTATAATTTCGCTTATTATTTATAATTTTACACTATAGCAATAACGATTCATGATTATTATAGGTATAATAAAATATGTTATATTTATTATTAATACTTAATATTCCACAAAATAACCTAGGGTGACCAGACGTCCCGTTGTCCCGACTAACTTCAAATGAGATGCTTTTTATCCCGTTTTTAGAAGATTGTCCCGTTTTAATCACGTTATTTCAATATTATTTATTATATAATGTACGAGTATTAATGTTTGTAAATAAAGTATCTATATATGAAAAAAATATAAAACGCAAATGAAATACAACATTGTGTGTCGTTTGATGAATAATTAAGAGAAAATATTTTATTATTTAGGTTATTTTACTAAAAGGGGTAAAGTAAAAACAAGATAATTGCTTATGATATGACAGAGATTTGGACTTTTACTCTCGAGATTTGTGTGCATATGTGTGAATAGTGAATGTATATGGATGAGGGTTTATTTTGTGGGGGGAAGCAACAACTGTCCCGTTTTTTTATTTTCTTAATATGGTCACCCTAAAATAACCATAATTCAGAGTTTTGATACCTATACGTTATAATTTAAATTTAGTATCAAATTAAGATTACATAAAAAATATTATTAACTTGGTACCTAAGGATATTATAAAATCTAATACAATACCCTACGTAGTAGGTATACGATTTAATGTTTTATAAATTCTATTTTAAAAATATGTATAATTTACACATTACATTAAATATTTAGTTAAGTATCTAATAAATTTTTTTTTATTTAAGAAGTCAAAATAATATAAATTTTGTGAAAATAATAATTAAATATTAAATTCTGTTGTTTATATCTTTCTTGCAACCAATACTTTTAAATATTGAAAAATAAAACTTTATAAAATATACCTTAGGTACCAAATTTATTTATATAGGTACAGGTAAGTCTATATATTAGATTTGTATCGTGGCTAGTGTCCACTATCCAGGTTCCAGCATCCAGGATCCAGCAATGTATAATGTTCAAAGTGCAACAGCGAGGACTCCAGGAGGGCTGTATCAGTTTGTCTAACATGGTACCTATGTACCAGGTACCTTATTTTATTATATTATTTTTATATTTGTATTGTTGTTAACGTAGCAGTTATGTTGATCAACCGGGATAAAAGTATTATTTTTGATATAGGTAATCATAATTATTACGAATCGTCAAAATAAATGTTTTGTGAATGTTAGAAATTAATTACTGCTCTTGATATATATTTCTTTAATAATTATAATAGGATTTTGTTTTTCAATTATATTTTCGGAATTTTATATAAATAAAAAATTTACTTAATTTTATCTTATTTACAATACCAACAATTTATATAAGAATTTCATGAATAATCTTAAACATTTTTGATTTTCACATCATAACATTATATTAATTGATGAAATGATTCATTTATAGTTTTATACTAATGTTGAGCATATAACGTATTGTTAAAAGATAATTGTAACCAACTTTTTATACTACTCTTAATATCATGGACAAACTATATAGGGTGTGGGGGTGTGGATATGGGGGTGTTGGAATAGGGTATGGGATTAAGTGTGTGATTGTAGAGTGATAGTAAGGTGTAGGTGTGAAGGTAAGGTCTAATGGAGGTGGGATGGTGTTAGTATGTGGAGTAAGGTGTGGTTGTGGGGGTGTTAGGTTAGGGTGTGATTAAAGTGTGAGGGTGGTTGTGAGGTGGTAAGGTAGGGTGGGGGTAAATTCTGTGGGTGTGGGAGGTTACGTGTAAGGGTGGTGGTAAGGTATACGGGTGGTGGTGGTGTTTTTGGGGATGTTTGGTGGGGGGGGTTGTATACTTATGATTACGCTAGGATATGATGATTCTTACTGCATATATGTACAACGCATTGTTGAGGTCATAACAACATATGAGTGTGTTATGATTGGCTCATGCGTTATGTCATAATCAACATATGAGTTTGATATGACTATGATCTCTTGCGTTATGCTATAGTAACGCACGGGATATGACAAAATCGGTGTTTGCAGTTAGGGAAGTAATTACTTATAAGGTATATATTTGCATGTATGAGGTCATATCATACACGTGCAAAACAACCGTATGGTATGACCTCGGACCATTGTACTGTCATATTATGAAGTTTTATCCCCCCCCCCAAAAAAAAAATTATAGGTGGACACCAATATAATAGAATCAAAGGACCGGTACATACTGAGTGTTTTAAAAAACCAAGAGTTAACTCTTATTGGTTCTTTAAAACGCCTAGTGTGTACCGTTCCTTTGATTCTATTATATTGGTATCCTTAGGCATTGTGTCTAAGGCGTGCGCCTGTATAATTTCATTCATCTTCAAAAAATATACCACGTAATAATGTGTAGGTGTAGGGGAATGTGTAGCAAAACGGACACCTTATGATAAACATATTCACTTATATTACAAAAAGATAGCTGAATAATAATAAAAAGTAAAGTAATTTTATTAAAATTAATATCCTTATATTTAATTTTATAATAAAATTGTTTTTGTCGTCTTCATTCCTCAAGTAATTATTTGAAATTTGATAACACAAATATTTACAATTTTGGAGGTAAAATCATATAACTGATATTAACTCAAAAGATAACATTTTAAATCGGACATAACGTTTTTTTCCAAAGAGAATATAATATATTATATAAATAAATATATTAATTGAAGTTTAAGACATTGATAATTATTTAATACTATTTAAAACATATTTTTCACTTTGCCACACATTCCACTACCTTATATTATTATTACTATTCTATTATCGTAATTTAGAAATTTTTCTATACATACACAACATACCTGTGTAGGTAACATTATGTTATAATTATGGCTGGGAATTTAAATTAAAATTAAATTATACCCGTATTATACGATTATATCTAATTCAAAATTTGCTAAATTCAATATTTATATAAAAATCATGATAAAATTAAATTAAAATTAAAAAATGCTTTAAAAAATGTAAAAATCGAAAATTTATCAAAAAAGGCAAAATAAACTTTCTTATTCTCATTCAAATGTATATGAATCGAATTTATGACAAAACGAGCATCACGCAGAAAACTTTGGAAAACAATGCAAAGTGCATCGAAATCCCAGCCTTAGTTATAATACACAGGAATATATATTTCCGATTTTCCGAAACAGAATAATATTTATATATTATTTCTTATTATTACTTTAATTATTTATAATTTAATAAATACATTATACACAAATCGTGGTGGAAACTGTATACTTGTACATAATAAATTTCTTATAATTAAGAGAAAGATGTTAAAAAAACTATTAAAAAATAAGGGGATAAATTACAAGTTCCTATATAACAAAACACAAAATTGTTATTTATCGAGTTATGGTCCTGTTGTGTCTACTGGTATAGTGTGATACATTAAATAAAATTATTGAAACTTTCATATTAAAATTAAAATACACATATAAAAGTTCACATAACAAATACATAGTACGCACCATATATTATTTATGACAAAAAATATGAAATATTATGAACCTACTTGGTGACTTTAATGATATCTGTTACTTTTTCTGTATATGATAATTTTTGTACTTTTTGTGCATCACCTTTAAATATAAGTTTTTTAGTAAAATCATCAGATTCAGAACTTATTTATGAAACAATATATAGATAATCAAAATAAAAATTCACAACAAAAAAAAATATATAAATAATGTAAATTATAGTATAGTTCTCCAGGAATATGAAACACAATCGCAATATTTTTAATAATAGGTACCTAATAAATAAAAATATTATGGTTGACGTAGAATAATAGTACTTCATGTTGGTATTTATTTTTTTTTTTATATAGATAACACATTATTCAATGATATTATTGTGCATTAAATAATAAAATGTATATAAGATACGGTCAATATTGTGTAGGTAGAGGGTTAGCCATCGCCTATAAATGAAGACATCATATGTTTTAAGTTATTATGTTTTCCTTTATTCTTATAGTATTTAATAAAATATACATGTGGCCAATGACGTGGGATTGGTGCAGTGTGAGAAAGTGACCAGATGAGATAGGGCACCGGTAGACTTATGCAATTAGCCGTTAGAACGGCTGACCCGCTTAATTAGACAAGGAAAAGGTAGGACGAGATGGTCGACTAAAATAAATATATAAAAAAAAAAAAAAGGATAATAAAAAGAAAAAGAAAGATAGATGCGTATCGATTGATATCGTACTTGGATGTCGCCGTTGTCGGATGGTGTTGCAGGCAAAGGTGGTCCCGGTGGTGGTTAATGCTGAAGACGAAAGTCACCCGCCGTTGGTGAGCGACGTAACTCACGTAATGTATCACGGAACGTACTTGTTCGGATTACCGACACCATCGTCGGCATGGCTCTAGTCGAAAGTTGTTGCTGTCTTCGTTACTGTCTCCGTCGGATGCCGCCGTTGTCGGATGGTATTGCAGGCGGAAGTGGTCCGGTGGTGGTTAATGCTTAAGACGAAAGTCACCCGTCGTTGGTGAGCCGTAACTCACGTAATTTAAGTACCTATTCGGATACCGACACCATCGTCGGCATGGCTCTAGTCGAATGCTTTCGCTGTCTTCGTTATT